>PVKS010003252.1:17491-106510 GCA_004027875.1 Aplodontia rufa | reverse complement strand
AGAAAAAGAAAAAGCCAGGCACGAGGGGTGGGGGTGGGGACGCCTGTGTGTGATCCCAGCTGCTCAGGATGCTGAGGCAGGAGGATCTCAAGTTTAAAGCCAGCCTTGGCAACTGAGTGAGGTCCTAAGCAACTTAGCAAGACTCTCAAAATTTAAAAATAAAATAAAAAGGAGTGGGGCTGTGGCTGAGTGGTTAAGCACCTCTGGGTTCAATCTATGGAATCAAAAAAACAAGAGAGGGGGCTATAGCAGTGGCTCAGTGGTTACAACACTTGCCTAACATGCGTGAGTATGTAAGTTCAAACCCCAGCACCACGTACACAACGAATTGGTGGAGCAACGAAAGCTACATGAAAAACTAAATAAAAATTGATTCTCTCTTTCTCTTTCATTGTCCCCCTCTTTAAAAAAAAAAACAAAAACAAAAAACAACAACAACAAAAAAGAGAGAATGAAGATGTCAACAGCCGTCAAGGAATGACAGCTTAGCCCATGCCACGGCAGGAGCCACAGCCCCCAGAATCTCAGATCTGGGAGTCCTTCTGGCTACGCTTGTAGCTGGCTATGGCTGGATACCCCAAAAGCTCTTGGGCTTTGATCTGGACGTGTAACCTCCCAATCCTGCCCTCTATCCCTGCAACCTTCCGTGACCCAAACTGTTTAATTAAATTCTTCCATGCAGAAATCACCTCTTCCTTGTGCCACCCCAACCCCCACCCCAAAGAACCGGCAGTGAAGTGTGTGGGAACCTTCACCCCCACCCCATATTCCAGGTGAAAGAACACCAAAGAAAGCTTGGTATGACACTGTACACTTACGTCCTGATTGCTCATGTCCCAGTATGGCCGTTCCCCAAAAGACATCACCTCCCACATCACAATTCCATAGCTCCAGGCATCGCTGGCAGACGTGAACTTGCGGAAGGCAATGGCCTCGGGGGCTGTCCAACGGATGGGAATCTTTCCTCCCTGTGGAAGGAGGAGGAAAAGATGAACCCAGGGCACCCAGGACTCAGGCCCTCTGCCTCCTACCCCTGACTTGACTTTTATCCCCTAGCTCTGGCCTCCCAGGGACCTAAGATTCCACCTCCCCAACTCTGTTTTTCCTTAAACATCTAGAAGTTGGTTCTCCTTCAATCTGCGACTGTGTCCAGAGCTGCCAATTCCTCAGCCTCCTACCTTTCCAGCCTGCCCTCAACATGTGGCCCTGGAAATCGGCTTCGTGCCCTGGTCCCCAGCCTCACCAGAGAGCTCGTATAGGTGGGATCAGAAGAGTTCTCCTCCAAGAATCGGGAAAGGCCAAAGTCCGAGACCTTGCAGACTAGGTTGCTGTTGACCAGGATGTTGCGGGCAGCCAGGTCTCGGTGGACATAGCTCATCTCAGCAAGGTACCGCATGCCCGAGGCAATGCCCCGCAACATGCCCACCAGCTGGATGACAGTGAACTGCCCGTCGTTCAGCTGGAGAACAGACAAGAAAGAGGAGCTTAGGGTGTGGGGATTTAGCTCAGTGGCAGAGTGCTTGCCTAGCATGCACAAGGCCCCGAGTTCGGTCCTCAGCCCTGGGGGGGGGGGGACTTGGTTAGGACAGCTCTTCCCCACCATTCCCCGTCCCCTGTGGCCTGTCATTCGCAGATCTGTCTCCCCTCACCTGCAGGGAAGCCCATCAACCTCCCCAGATGAGCCTTGCACCTGAGTTCTCTGAATCACTGTACAATGCATATCGTTGTACCTGTTTTCAAAGACCTGCATTCAAGTCTCTCAGTAAGACTAGGAGAGAGAAATGACTTAAAAAATGTTCCTTCCATTTAACTTAGTATAGCGTTTTATACTCAGAAAACACTCAACCAATGCTTTTTCTTTTGTATGAGGGATTGAACCCACAGGTGTTTAACCACTGAGCCACATCTCCAGCCCTTTGTTTATTATTATTTTTTTTTATTTTGAGACAGGGTCTCGCTAAGTTGCTGCAGGTAGCTTTTAATCTAACATACTCCTTAGATGTGACAGCCAGTCTGGCCAGTTAAAAGTATGCTCTGGGCTACCTGTCTACAGGTGGAAGTGTCTTTGTACTGATCCAATCTCAGTTTTGCTCAGCCCTCTTGAATACGCTGTAGGATTTTACAAG
The DNA here is from genome assembly GCA_004027875.1 of Aplodontia rufa. Classification (NCBI taxonomy): domain Eukaryota; kingdom Metazoa; phylum Chordata; class Mammalia; order Rodentia; family Aplodontiidae; genus Aplodontia; species Aplodontia rufa. The sequence goes on along the minus strand of PVKS010003252.1, from coordinate 104,384 downwards.
AGAACAGTGAGAAACTGGGCTGCTTGGCAACAAAGCCGAGGTTGAAAGCCCAACCCTGAATTTTCCAGTTTGCTCTCCGGCTGGGGATGTAACTCAGTGGTAGAATGAGTGCTGCCTAGCAGGTGCAAAGCCCTGGATTCAGTCCCCAGCACTGCAGAAAAACAAACGGCTGGGTGCATTCACGCAGGCCTGTAATCCCAGCAGCTCAGGAGGCTGGGGCAGGAGGATCACAAGTTCAAAGCCAGCCTCAGCAACTTAGCAAGACCCTGTTTCAAAAATAAAAAAATAAGGGCTGGGGGTGTGGCTCAGTGGTTAAGCGGACCCTGGGTTCAATCCCTGCTACCAAAAATAAATAAATAAATAAATAAATAAATAAATAAATACACCTAAAACCTTCAGAGTTTGCATTCATCAGGTAAAGCAACCAGGCAAGCAGAATTAACTGATCCAACCCTACTGGATCAGTTAGGGTGCAGGGATCCTCTGTAGTTCTGCAGATTTGAGAGACAGAGCCCAAAAACCAAATTCTTTATCCACCTTCCAAAGCTGCACCCGCCCTATGTCTCCCACCTGAGTTCGTGAAAACTCCACCTGGCAATGGTGAGGTGGGAGACCACGGCATCTCCTGTAATTCCTCCCCCGTCATCTGCCACTTGCAATCCCTCAGAATCTGCTGGTCCTGCCTCCTAAACTCGTCCCCAAACACTTCAAGATCTAGTATTGTGCCTCTGCTCACCGGGTTCAAGCACACTGGCCTGTTAAACATGCCAGTTCCTGCACACTCTGGGTCATCTCTCCTCCCATCCACCTCCTCCCCTCCCTGCAATAGGACCTTTGTGGGGTCTCAACATCACACCACAGACTCCTATGAGCACAGGGAGTGGTCACGCTGTCTCCTCAACACTCCAGGGTCTGGTCCAGTGACACTTTTTTTTTTAAAGAATCTTTTTTTTTTTTTTTAAGAGAGAGAGAGAGAATCAACTTTATTTTTTCATCTGGTCTTTGTTTCTCCAACACTTAGTTGTGTATGTGATGCTGGAGTTCAAACCTGGGACCCCATGCATGCCAGGCAAGCACTCCAACCACTGAGCCACCTCTCCAGCCTCCCAGCAATACTTAACAGTGGGAGTCAAAGTGAGTGTCCCCTGATGGGACCTGTGTTAAACACAGGGCACCCCCATGTAGATCAGCCACAAATGTTTTACTTCCAATTTATCAAAACATCAGAAAGAGATGTGCGCAGAGGCACAGGCCTGTAATCCCAGCGGCTCTGGAGGCTGAGGCAGGAGGATCACAAGTTCAAAACCAGCCTCAGGAACTTAGTGAGACCTTGTCTCAAAATAAAAATAGGCTGGGGATGTGGTTCAGTGGTTAAATGCCCCTGATTTCAATCCCTGGTACCAAGAAAGATAGATAAACAAACAAAAAACATAAGAAAGAGCTGCACTTACAGGAAATTCAAGAGAAATGAGCTAAATGACCTCACAAGGAGTACCGTGAGTACTGTGGCTCACACCTATAATCCCAGCGACTTGGGACGCTGAGGCAGGAGGGTTACACAGTCAGTCAGCCTCAGAAACTTAGCAAGATCCTGCCTCAAAATAAAAAATACAAAAGGCTGGGGAAAATAATCAAAAAGCCCAGTGGTAGGGCTGCAGCAGTAGCTCTGTGGTTAAAGTGTTTGCCTGGCATGTGCCGGGACCCAGGTTCAAACCCCAGCACCACGTACACAACTAAGTATCAGAGAAACAGTCTAGATGAAAAAATAAATAAAATTGATTTAAAAATGAAAAAAAACTCAGTGGTAGAGCACTGCTGGGTTCAATCCTCAGGACAGAAAACAACAAAAACAAAACCCTACAAGGATGAAGCCATATATTCAGAAGGCAGGACAAGGGGTCAGCTCCTCAGCATTTCATCGTCATGACAAGGATCGACAGAGGCTGAGGTGCAGTGCCTGGTCATGAACACAATCCTGGTTTGAATAAGCCAGCAGTAAAAGACATTTTGGAAACGAAATGGGGAAACATGAGTATCAACCAGATATTAACTAAGCAATCTTTGTAATTCTGTTAAATACAATGCCATTTTGCTATGCAGGAAAACGTTTTGATTTCTTTTAAAAAGATGTCTAGAGGGACGGGAGCTGTGGCTCAGCAGTTACAGCGCTTGCCTGGGAGGCGCAGGGACGCAGGTTCAAACCCCAGCACCCCGTACGCAAGGAAGTGCCAGAGCAATGAAACTGGATGTGAAAACTAAATAAAATAATTGATTCTTTGCCACTGTCCCTCTCTCTCTTAAAAACAAAAAACAAAAAAACTAGCAAGGTTTAAAATTCAGCAGAAGTGACAAAAATAAAATAAGCAATAAGCACTTCCTGCCTCATCCCCCTCCACTAGTCCAAGATCCCCTCTGATTTTTTTTCACACATGTTTACTTTATGAAAAGCTCATTTGTTTACTTGTTCACTGCCGTGAGACTTGGGCCCCACTGTGCTGGCTGCTGATCCCTGCTGGGCCCTGCTGGGCACGGGGTAGATGCCCTCAGCAACTGGAGCAGCTTACCCGCAGGAAGGAGTCCAGGGCGCCGTTCTCCATGAACTCGGTGAGGATCATGACAGGCACGCTGTTGGTGACGACACCCTCCAGGCGGATGATGTTGGGGTGCTCAAACTGGCCCATGATGGAAGCCTCGCTCAGGAACTCACGCCGCTGCCGTTCAGTGTAGCCGCCCTTCAGGGTCTTGATGGCCACGCAGCTCTCCTTCTTCCCCGGGGCCTTCAGTCGTCCCCGGCACACCTCACCAAACTCGCCTTCAAGGAGGACGCCCAGGGTCAGCTTTCCTCCTCCCTGCCACAGCCCTACCTGTTTCACCTGTCCTGCTCCCGGGAGCCCTTTCCTCTTACCTGCACCTATCACCTCTTCAATCTTCACGTAGGAGACGTCAATCTCTTTGGCGAACTCCCTCACAGCCTCATTGGGGTCTTCGTAAGTGAAGGGGTCAATGTAGACCTTCGTACCTGGGGAGTCACACAGGACCCCGTTAGCAAGAGTACCTCCCCCTGGACGCAGAGGCCCTGGTTCTCAGCTCTCTGCTCTTGCCCCAGCCCCTCGCTCCTTTAGGACAGGCCCACCTACCGTGCCCGATGAGATACTGTCCGTGCTTGTCCGAGTATTCTGCTTCCCTCCCGTTGCTCTGCTTCCTGTAGCCAAAGAGGAAGAGGCAAAAGGTAAACTGAGTCACATCTCTATGTTTCCGTAGAAGACCATAGGGTAGGAAGGAGCAGGGATCAGAGAAAAGACGTCACATGAAAAACAGGCCAGTAAGGCAGACAGAAAGGCTGGCCCTGGAGCCCAAGGACGGGTGGCCATTCACCTGGGGGTTCCAGTGGTCTCCAGCTGCCCAGAACCCTTACCTGAGGCAGAGAACAGCAATGACGACGACCACCAGGACCAGGACCACGCCCACGACCGCTGTGCCTGCAATCAGGGCCAGCTGCTCCCGCCAGCTCTCACTCTCTGTGGGAGGAGAGGCCCCTGATCAGGTGAACCCTGGTCCCAGCCTCCAGCAATGAGCTGAGGTCTCCTGAGAACAGGCCCCAGCCCAGGGGGCAGGTGGAGGAGTCAACAGTGGCTTCAAACTATTCTGCACAGCACCTGCGCTCCTCTGAAGTCCCTCAGGACGAGGCGGGACATTTCCCAACCTTCCTGCTGCCGGAGCAGTTTTGATTTTTGTTTCATAAGTTTGGGTATCCACAAAAAGTCTCATTTGAAAATTCAAAAAAATAAATAAATAATAAAAACAAAAAACAAAAGTCTCATTCGAACGAAAGATTCCAAAGATGAAAATTAAGATTTCTAACCAAAAAGTGGAAACAGCACGATTGTCCATCAATGGACGAATGGATAAAGAAAATGTGCTACGTATCCATACAATGCTTGCTGGTTTTCTTGGTGGTACTGGGAATCGAACCCAGGGGTGCTTTACTACTGAGCTATATCCCCAGCCCTCTTCTTTTTTTTTTTTATCTCAAGACAGGGTCTTGCTAAGTCGTCCAGAATGGGCTCAAATTTGTGATCCTCCCAAGGCGCTGGGATTATGGGCATGCGCCACTGCACCCAGCTCATACAACGGACTGCTATTCAGCTACAAAAAGGCTTGAAAAGGCTGCACCCTTTGGTGCACACCTGTAATCCCAGCAATTTGGGAGGCTGAGGAAGGAGGATCACAAGTTCAAGGCCCACCTGGGTGATTTAGTGAAATTCTGCTTCAAAATAAAATGAGAAGGGCTTAGAGATGTAGCTCAGTGGTAAAGGGTCCCTGAGTTCAATCCCCAGCACCAAAAGGAAAAAAAAAAAAAAAAAAAAAAGAATGAAGAATGAGACACTGAAACCCGCTGCAAAATGGATGAAGCTTGCAGACTCCACATTCAGGAAAAGAAGAAAAGGCCAAGCACGAGAGCAGGCATTGTATGATTCCATTTCAATGGAAGATCCAGAATACGCAAACCCTTAAGGACAGAAGTAGATCAGTGTTTACCTGGAGCTGAAGGCAACGGGAGGATGGAGGGGTGATGGCTAATGGCCATAAGGTCTCTTTCTGGGATGCTAAAAATATTCCAAAGGTTGGGTGCAGTGGTGCATGCCTGCTTAGGCTGAGGCAGGAGGATCGAAAGTTCAAAGCCAGCCTCAGCAACTTAATAAGACCCTGTCTCAAAATAAAAAATAAAAATGGGGGCTGGAGGGGTGGCTTGGCGGTTACAGCACTTGCCTGGCATGCGCGAGTACGTGAGTTCAAACCCCAGCACCCACGTGCACAACGAAGTGTCTGAGTAATGAAGGTTACTTGAAAACCTAAATAAAAATTGCTTTTCTCTTTCTCTCTCACTGTCCCTTCTTGCTTTAAAAAAAAAAATGGGTAGGGGATGTGGCTCAGTGATTTTAAGCACCCCTGGGTTCAATCCCCGATACAAAAAAAAAAAATCTGAAATGAATTATTACGATGGTTTCACAACCTGTGACTATATTAGGAACCACTGAGGGGCTGGAGCGGTGGCTTAGCGGTTATGGCGCTTGCCTTGCATGCGCGAGTATGCGAGTTCGAACCCCAGCACCACGTACGCAACAAAGTGTCAGAGAAATGAAAGTCACATGAAAAACTAAATAAAAATTGCTTCTCTCTATCTCGCTGTCCCTCTCTTAAAAAAAAAAAAAAAAACCCCACTGAATTTAAAATTTTAAATGGATGAATTGTATGGAATGGGAATTTTATATCTAAATCCTATTAAACAAATGACAGGGCTGGAGTGGTAGCTCGGCGGTTATGGCACTTGCCCGGCATGTGTGAGTACGCGGGTTCAAACCCCAGCATCCACGTAACACAACTGTCAGAGCAATGAAAGTCATGTGAAAAAATTCAATAAAAATCTATTCTCTCTGTCCCTCTCTCTCTTAAAAAAAAAAAAATTAAATAAATAAACAAAATGACGAAGTTTAGAAAAACCAGCATATTAAAATCAACACAGGGCCAGGCACAATGGTGAACACCTGTAATCCCAGCAACCTGAGAGGCTGAGGCAGGAGGACAGCAAGTTCAAGGCCAGCCTCAGCAACTTAGTAAAGTCCTGTCTCAGAGTAAAAGAGATATAAAGAAAAATAAAGGCCCCGTGATTTTTCCTATTTTACTGGATGCCGGGGGGAGCTGAGGGTCAAGCTGTTGCCAACAGTCACATCTGGTAAGCCACCAAGCCAACTTCACGCCCAGCTATGGCTTTTGGTTTTCACACGATCACTCTGCACTTGGCCACGCCTTGCGGTCGAAAGAGGAAAATGAGGATGTGAGGGCCCCAACCCTGGCCCAGCTCCCCAGGCTCACCATCCAGCTGGGTCTGACTGTGATGTTCCTGCCCAAAGGGCCCGTAGCCGGCCTCAGAGCGTGCGCGCACCTGGACCAGGTAGCTGGCTCCCCGCTTCAGCCCCCGAAGCTCTGCTCGGTTTTCTGAGGTCTTCAAAAACCGTACGCTGCTCGGGCCCTCTGCACCCTGTCCAGGAAGAGGATGGCCGTAAGACAACCTGCAGCTACTGCTGCTTTTCCCGGCTCCCTTCCACCCCAGCCCACCTCTGGCACCGCAATTCGGTCCTGTGTGACAGGTCCACTCACTTAAGAGGCTCACTTAAGTGGCTCTGTGCTGTGGATTTTGCACTTGTATGTTGCATAATTCTTGCAATTCTGTGTCATTGATACTGCTGTCACTATTGCACTGATGTGGATAATGAGGCTCAGAGAGGTCAAGGAGCTGGCCTAAAGTCACACAGCAAATGCCCACCAGGTGCCTGCAATTCAGGTGTGTCAGCCACGAATGCCAGACCCACTGCCACCACCAGGACCAGAGACTGGTCTCACCTTCTCATGGTACTTGACCTCGTAGTCCAGCACAGCCCCACTGGGTGCTCGGGGAACAGCCCATGCTAAGCTCAAACTGCTGGGAGATGACCGTGTCACTCGGATGTCAGACACTGCAGGGGGCACTGTGAGAGACAGAGATCCATGGGCCCAGGCTGCGAGGCAGATCTAGTCCTTTCGTTTTCCAACTCTTGCTCTGCTTGCTACACGGGTTCAGCCTTCCCCAGCTGTTTCAAGAATTTCTTTGGACTCTCTCTGCCCCCCAGCCTTCTCTGGAGCCCAGGCCATCCTTAAGTCTCCAGCCTACCTTTTCACCCTTTCTTGTCCCCCAAGCCTTGAACCTCCATACTTCCTGTGACCCCACTCCCAGCCCCTGCCTCTTGTCCCCCATTCTCACCCTCACGGTCCGTGGTGACATTGACGGGTTCAAATGGGACAGGGCCTGTGGCTAAGGAAGACACGCCGTTCAAGGCTGTGACCTCGAAGGTATAGGTGAAGTCAGGTCGCAGCCCTCGAATTGCCACCCAGGGCTCTACCAGGTCCCGGGGGCCAGGGTCGAAGGTCAGGTCTCCCCCACAGGGGGTGCAGGAGCCCCCGGGGCGACACTCTCTGCAGCGAAGCGCATAGGTGAGGTCATCCCGGCCACCAGACTCGAGGGGCGCGCTCCATTCCAGGCGCAGGGAGGAGCCGTTCAGATGGGGAACCACACTTCTTGGAGCAGAAGGAGGGGCTGTGGGGAATCAGCGAGTCAGGCAGAGAAGTGGGACAGCCAGGGGAGTGGGAGCCTTGCAGACAGCAAGGGTCAAGAGGGGGAAGCCAGCAAGGATGAGGGCTGTGATGGGGGTCCACCCCAGCAATCCCTCCCGGTGAACTCTAATGGCTGCTGGTCACTTACTGGTGCAGGGTGCACCCCGGGGGTCCGTGCGGGCCCGGTAGTACCCGATGCGGCACTGGCAGACGGGGGATCCGATGGTGTTAGAGTGACTGTTGGCTGGGCATGGCTGGCAGGACCCCTCTCCTGACTGGGGCTTGAAGGTACCCTGGCCACAGGCTGAGAAAGAACAGAGAGGGAGAGACAGTGAGTGGATTCATCAAAAACTCCTGTAAGCACCAAAAACATCCAGCTGCCTCTACATGCAATGCTAAGGTGGAACGGGGGATCTCTGAAACCTCACCTCAAAGAAGGGAAAAAAATCTCCTGGTACTGGGGATCAAAGCCAGAGGTGCTTAACCACTGAGCCACATCCTCAAGCCGGTTTGAATGATTGATTGGTTGATTTAGAAACAGGGTCTTGTTAAATTGTTTAGGGCCTCACTAAATTGCTGAGGCTGGCTATGAACTTGTGATCCTCCTGCCTCAGCCTCCTGAGCTCCTGGAAATTAGAGGTGTACGCCACCCGGCTCAGCTTCTAACCTTTTCTAATCCAGACCTTGGGAGTATAGTGCAGCCCTCAGACCCCTGCTCAGAGTAATGATGCACTGCACAAAACACAGGATTACCGAGGAAACCAAGTACACTAACAACATAATGATCAAAGGATTATAGGGAACAAATTAGTGAGGTCGCACACGCATGTTCCTTGATTAGCAAGATACAGGGGCATGTCTCATAATCTCCGTAACGTGGAAGTCATGATGAGCAAAAACAATATTTTGAGATTCTTGTGGCTGTACACGCCGTGATGTAGACGGCGTGTCAGCCTCAGATCCTGCTACAAATGCTGCAGGTGACATTCCACAGGTCATGAATGGCTAATTTTAGATTAGAAGTGGGAAAATAAAGTCATTTTCCCCTCCACCACAGTCCCCAGAAGCCCTACATTTTACCTACAAAGCCGAGTTTAGGAAGCTCTGCCCTAGGGCTGGGGTATAGCTCAGTGGTAGAGAGCTTGCCTAGCACGTGTAAGGCCTGGGATTTGATTGTCAGCAACACACACACACACACACACACACACACACACACACACCAAAAAAAAAAAAAAGAGAAGGTCTGCCTTAGCCATACACAATGGCCCACATCTGTAGTCCCTGCCAACTCAGGAGGCTGAGGCAGGAGGATCGCTTGAGGCCAGGGGTTCAGGGAAATCCAGAACAGAGTGAGATCCCATCTCGGAAAAGCAATCACAGAGCCAGGTGCAGTGGTGCAGCTTGGGAGGCTGAGGCAGGAGGATGGCAAGTTCAAAGCCAGCCTCAGCAGCTTAGCGAGGCCCTAAGCAACTTAGCAAGACTGTTTCAAAAAAAAAAAGAAAAGAATACACAGATAAGTCTTGCTCTAGAGAAAGAGTAAGTAAGAACTCAGTAAAGCAGAGAAAACCCCAAATGAACAAGAATGGAAACCCTATGTCCTGTCTTGAGCCCCACAAGTTGTCCCTCTACTGAAGAAGAATAGGGCTGCCTTCCAGGCCAGCCTCCGGAAGTGTCCAAGGAGAGCTGGACAGAAGGAAGGGGGATTCTGGAAGCAAGGAAGGGCTCAGAACTCAGCTGGGGGCTTAGAAAACTAGGTGGCCAGAGAGTAAAGAATGTTCATAGTGCAAAAAAATTTCAGAGAGTCCAGGTGGAGCACATGACCCTCTCACAACGGACAGGCACGCTTCCGATCCTCACCTCGGCACTTTGTGTTCCCCTCCGTGGCTTCAAACCCTGGGGCACAGCTGCAGCCGATGACCGGCTGCTCAGCCCACTGGCCGTCTTCCCGACAGTAGAGGCTGGGGCTGGGGCCGGGGGCAGGGACAGCATCGGCCACGCAGCTTCCTGCCACAGGCACCACAAGTTCCCTTGGCACAGTCTCTGGGAAATGGGTCAGGTTCACGGTCAGCGGCGGGCACTTCTTGTAGAAGAGGTGCAGGGACAGCAGGGCCATGCAGGCACCCTGGTCCTGGAAGGCCAGGTAGAAGCCAGCCTTGCTGAGCGGGCCCAGACGTAGCGTCTTGACATTCACCTTCCCTGTTGCCTCTGCCCCAGGGCGCTTCCTTGTCAGATGCTCCGCAGCCACCGTGTCCACCTGCCAGACAGAGGAAGACTTAAGGCCACTGTGCCCAATTCCTGTGCTGATGTGATAAGCTACCTTCTTTCCAGCTCACCCCTCCTTGACCACCTTGGTTCTTGTTCTGGAACCTTCCCTCCACCTTCCCAAATGTGTTTCCTGCGGGCCCAAAAACTATCCATTCATCCTTGCTCAGCAACTACCATGTGTCCATCCTCTGTCCTGCACCCACTTTACAGTCACTCATTCTAGGAACTTTAAGGACATCTATGCCATGCTAGGCCCTGACCTCAGGGCCAAGGAGACAGAAATGAATGAACCACAGAGAAGCGACAGGCAGGAAGAATCAATGGTCCCAGTAGGATGGGTGAAAGAGCCAGAGAAGATGCACAGGCCCAGGGGGAATATTAGTGCCTGGTGGAGTGGGAGAAGGGGAAAAGCACCATGTCACTGGGGCACAGTGGCTCAGGTGACCTGGGCCTCTGGGCACGGAGGGCGGGAGCAGCCCACCGTGCGCTGTGGCCCCATCCTCCCAGAACACCAGCCCTGCCCTTCCCAGGCTCAGGCTTGCGGCTTTCAGCCCGAGCTCATCCATGGCCCTCTAGGCCACAGGGCAGGGTGGCCCCATCACCGCTGGGTACCTTGACGTAGGGGTTCTCCATCCAGGCAGGCGTGAGGGCCGTCGCTGTGTCAGCATCACTCTCATAGTAGAAGACCGTGAACGTCTCCTTGCAGGAGCGGCCAGCCCGCGGCAGGGACAGGCACTCGAGCATGGTGAAGCGCAAGGTGGCGTACACGTGCACGGCGCCGCGCCGCGGGACCCAGCCGGTGCGCAGCCAGTGCGCCAGGCCTGGGGCGCGCTGCAGGTCGCACACCTCGTAAGTGCGCACACTGTGCTGCTCCTCGTCCAGGCCGCTCAGCTCCTCCCACTGTGTGGAGAAGGGCGTGGGCAGGGCTCAGGGGCAAGGGACCCAGGGCAAGGAGGGACAGAGCTAGGGGCTGCTGGAGCTAGGGGCGGGCTCAGAGGAACACCCATTCAACCTGCCTCAATCCAGGGGCGAGGGTGGCAGGGGTCCCTCCTCCCTCAGTCTCCCTCCTGGGCCACAGGGCCTGGTCATTCTCTTACCTGGCCCTCCACCTGAGGGAATGTCACCCACTTCAGATCGGCAGTTTCCAATTTTGTGTTCAGTAGAGTCTCTATGACAGAAAGGCAAGGTAGGCATTTGCAGTGTGGGGGTGGGGGTACCCCAAAGAATAGATCTGAGACAGGAGATGCTCTTGAGCAACAAGCTGGAGTCAGGGGACAGGAGGAGGGGACAAGCCCTGCCATCTGCACCCTCTCTGATATCACACCTCTTGTTCTAATGCCAGCCCTGCCTGCAACAGTTGGCAGCGATGATGATATACCTTTCAGGATCCCCAGATCTAGGCCTCCCTGAATGGCTGTGCCCTGGAGGAAGCTGGGGAGCAAAGCTGGAAGGGGAGAGGGGTCCATGGCTCAGAATGTGTTCAGAGAACAAGGTGTACTGAAACACACCTGTAATCCCAGTGATTCAGGAGGCTTAGGCCGGATGATCAGAGTTCAAAGCCAGACTCAACAATTTAGCGAGGCCCTAAGCAACTTAGTGAGACCCTGCCTCAAAAAAGGGGGGGGGGGGCTGAAGATGTGGCTCAGAGGTAAAGTTCCCCAGGTTTCAAGCCTTGTTACCAAAAAAAAAAAAGTGTTGAAAGAACTGTACCCTGGCACTGACCCCAAGTGGGCAGAGGGCTGCTGGTGCCCACAACCCTACCTACAGGATTGTCTGGTCTCAGGCTCCACCTTCCATGTTCCCACTCTTTCTGCACCAAACACCCCAGTCCTCCTTCCCTCCTTCAAGGTGGTGCTCTGCCCTTGAAGCACAGCCCCCCCCTGCCATCAGAGAAGGAAGTGCTGGAGGCCAGGACGCTTGGGTTCCCGCCCTGGCTCTTGCTGAGGCCTCACATCTGGATTCGGTTACGGGAACGAAAAGGGGAGGAGATTTTAGGGGTGTGGGGTGGGGGGTGAACACACCTGGCTGGGCTCAGGCTTTAGGGGGAAGAAGGCAGGGCACTCAGGAAGGGGGGATTAGATGAAATTTGCTGCCGGGGGCTGTGGAGGAAGGGTGGGGAATCCCCCTGGAGGCTGGGACGACGTGGGGGGGCAGGAGGCTGGGGACCTGGGAGGAACAGACAGTGGCCCCCCAGGGAAACCAGCAACACACCTGGGATCTGGACCGCCCACCCTGTAGGAGTTGCAGGGGAGGAGAGAAGGGGGATGGGAGGGGCAGGCTCCTCGCCCAGGACCAGGTGATGTCCAGCGGGCAGGCAGCAGGCAGGAACCTGAGGTGAGGCCGAGGGCAGGGCCCCCTTGGGTGGCAGGAGACAGCCCAGCATGTTGGGGACAGGATGCCCAGGTTCTGGGAAGGGGTGGATAGAGGCTGCTGTCTCCACCCTCCATTGTTCCAGCCTGGATAGTGTTTTCCTGTCTCCAATTTACACACTGTCTCTGCTTCAGGGCTGTCCTAGGTGCTTGGAGTGCTAGTTCACTCTCTCTCCTGTCTCAGACCTGGTGGCCTCCAACTGCCTTGAAGTGCCAGTTCATTTGTCTCTCACCTCTCTCCCCCACTCTCTGTCTATCTCCATTTCTCTGTCACTCTCTCCTTCCTTCACTGTCTCTTACCTTACACTCCCTTGGGGCACAGGGCATTGGGTAAAATATTTAATATTTCTAAGCCTCAGTCTCCTCATCTGTACATTGGAGGCAATAAGACCTCTGCCCCCCAGCATTGCTGGAGGTGACGATGATGTGTGTATGACAAATTCACTGCACACAGTGGCAGGGCTTGGGAAGCTCCTAGGTAACAGGCGTGAAATTAGGTTATTTCCTCTTTGAATCTTCTCACCAAGCTTTGTTCTGAGGGTTTCTCAGCCCCCTTGGCTTCCTCTTCCCTTCTGGTGTCTCTGAGCAGGGCAAGCCTCTGCTCACTCCCTCTCCATAGCCAGCCTTTGATCCCCAGCCCAGAGCAGCACACAGCCAGACCATAGGAGAAGGGCTTTCCAATTGCCTTTGATTCCTCCCGCCAGCAGCCCCCCATGGCCCACTCCCCAGAGACCTGTTTGATTCTAAGCTGTGAAGGGGGGGTAGTTCACTGAAAGGAGATTAGGGATGCAAGAAGAGGGTTTATAGGTCTCTTGGCTGCCCCTCCAAGGGAGGAGGAGGAGAGAGTCTCACTGTTCTTGAAGAAACATTTGGAGGGGAATACAGAAAAAACTAGAAATCTGTTGAGATTAGAGGTTAGGAAGCTAGGCTGAGTTAGGGTGACATAGGGTCATCTAGGGCAGTTTCTACACACACTTAGAGGTGGATGGAAAGCTCAGGCAGAGCTGGGGTTTAGATGGCATTTAAAGGGTTGGGTACAGCCTGGCGACCCTGAGGGGCCGCCTGTGTAAGGGCAATGGCCTGGCAAGACCTTTGGGGGTCTGGAGTGTGACTCTGGAAAGTGACCATACTGACATGGTTAAGGAGATGTAGGATCTAGGTGTGAACGCTACGGAACTGGCCGTCGGGGTCGTTTTATGGCCTAGCACAGAGTTCTGCCTGGTCTGCAGTTGTCCCTCCAGAAAGGTCCCTCAAGTCTGGCCGGAGGTGGGAAGTGGGTTAGAAACTTTGGGGATAGTTTTGAAGGTTGGGGTGGGGAAGGACGGAAAGGCTGCCAAGGGCCTTTGGCGTCAGGAGTAGGAGTTTGGGGAACCTGGAGAAGGGAAATGTCCCGGGTCGGAGCTCGACTCCATCTCTTTCCCAAACAAAAGAAAACTCCACTCCCCGCCGGGCCGCCTCCTCCCCGCCCCCCTCCCGCTCCGGCACTATTGGTCCGAAGTGTTTGGGGTCCAGGTGCCCTGGTAGGCATAGGGAGCGGTCAGCCCCTTCACTCCAAGGCCCAACTTTGGGGGCCCCCGAAATGGCGGGGTGCCCCTAAGGAAACTCACCTTCTAAAGCGGCGGCGAGCGAAGCCCAGCAGAGCAGCGCCCGGAGCTCCATGGCGCCGCCTCACTCGGGTTGGATCTGATCCGAGTTTGGGGGGCCCTAGCCCCCCCAGGTCTGACCCTCCCCTGGGCGGGCGGACGCCGACTCCCCGCGCGGGACTCTCGGTCCAGGCCCTCACCGCTGGCCCATGCGGGCGCGCGGGGCACCGGGCGACGGCGCCCAGGTGTGGCCCCGTGTCCCCGGCGTGCGCGCGGGAGGTTGGCCGGGGGGCGTCCTGGCAGTGGGCGCGCTGGTCGAGCGCAGGAACGAGACGTGGCTGGAGTCGGGGTCCCTCTGGGGCCTCGGGGTCCCGCCCCAGCTAGCTGAGAGTGGGCCGGGCGCTCGCGGTCTCCCCCCCTCCCTGGAGAGGCGCTGCTCGAGCCGCGGGGCCGAGTGCGCTCCGCGCGGGCGAGGAGGGTGGGAGCAGGAGCTGGGACCGAGCGGGAGGGAGGGAGACTGCGGCGCGGGCCGGGCGGGTCGGGCCGGGGCTGGGACTGGGCCGGGCGGCGCCTGCCCGGGAGGGAGGGGCGTGCGGGGGGCGGGGGCAGCTCCCCCCAGCCCGGGCTCGGCGAGGGGGCCAGGCGCGCTGATTGGCGCACAGGCTGCTGAATAATTCATGAGGGAAGCGGAGCGGGGAGCCCTCTGGAGCAGGTCGGGAAGTTGGGAGAAAGTTTGGAGAAGGGGGAGGGGCAGCGGGCAGAGAGCCCGGGGGCCGCCCAGACGTGCACCGAAGCCGTGCGCCCTGCCTGGGACCGCGCGTGTTGGGGCCAGGGCCCATGGACCCTCGGGACAGGCCCGAACCCAGCAGGCACCAGAGAGCTGAGAAAACACACCCAGCAACGCTAACGGCTGCACGGATGTACGAAGAATGTGCACCACACACACAAAGCTCGCTCTGACCTTGCTGTGCACTTGAGATTCCGCGTCTGGATGTGCCCACTACCCCCTAGGAGACTGTATTTGGGTGAAAGGGAGAAAAGGGTGGAGCCTTTTAAGGATGAGGGCCTCCAGAGGTCCCCAGGCAACAGTCAGTCCCAGCTTCTGTAACTCAGCTAACGTTCAGTCATTCCACACACATTAACTATCGAGGACCTACTGTGCGTGCAAACTAGAACCGAAACATGTGCAGAGAAGGCAGGGTGGGGGTGGGGAGACTGGGCTGAGATGAAGGACAATCTAGAAAAACGGAGGAAGCACCGGTAAATGAAAGGTAGGCGTGACCGAGGGTGAGGGTACGGAGAGCTCCAAATCACCCTTCTCACTCTCACTCTTGCATGGGGGGAGCTTCCCCGTCGCCCGCAGCCGTGACCTGGAGGAGTGGGGCTGGGACCGCTGCTGCTGTCTTTCCTGAGGCTGTTTCCTGTCTGGCTCCTGGGGGCTCTCAGGATGGCTGGGAGGGGCCCTTCCTCTCATGGCCAACTCCCCCCATCCATCAGTTGGCGCGAGGAGGCGGGTGTCCAGGAAAGCCATGTTCCTACCAATCCCTATATATTTCTTTTTTTTTTTTTTTTTTTTTTTTTTAAAGAGAGGGACATTGAGAGAGACAGAGAAAGAGAGAAACAACTTTATTTAGCTTTTCACATGGACTTCGTTGCTCCGACACTTAGTTGTGTACATGGTGCTGGGGTTTGAACCCGGGTCCTCGTGCTTGCCAGGCAAGCGCCGAAACCGCTGAGCCACCGCTCCAGCCCCAATCCCTATATATTTCAGGGCGTCTATAGTGGGGGGGGGTGTCCCAGGGTGCTGCTGCCTTAGTTGGCTCCCAAGGGCTGGAAGGAAAGGGTTTAGACTCTGAAGGTAATTAAGGATGATAGTGTCTGGAAGTGCCGAAAAGCCAAGACACAGGAAAGGAGGAGTCTGGAACACCTGGGGGCTGCCAAGAGCCCTAACCCCCCAGCACAGTGGGGGGGCCAGGGTGACCTCTTGTCCCTGTGCACTTATCTTCCTGACACAGTGGTGCTCCCCACGCCCCTGCCCTTCCTTGCTGCCTTGCCTGGGTCCTGCTCCGGGGTGGGGGGTCGCGAAGGGCAGGAAACAGCCGGCTTGGCTGGAGCCGGGCAGACCGGCTGGGGCTGGGAATTCCCTCCTCCCTCCCCTTCCAGGCTCAGTCTCCCCTACTCGTATTCAGCATCTCCCTTCAATTCACACACACACACACACACACACACACACACACACACACACACACCAGGGATCCCCTAGCCTCTCAAAGTTATGTCTTCAGTCTTTTTTTTTTTATTTTTTTTTTTTAGGGAGGGATAGTGAGAAAGGAAGAATCAATTTTATTTAGTTTTTCATGTGTCTTCTGTTGCTCCAACACTTCATTGTGTCCGTGGTGCTGGGGTTCGAACTCGCTTCCTAGGGCATGACAGGCCAGCTGTAACCTTCCAGTCACCCTCCAGCCCCTGCTAGAATTTTCTCATTTAGTGGGAGCTGCAGTTCACTATGCAGAAAGTAGTCAGTGTCTGAATGATGAGTGGACAGGACCAGACGCTGGGAAATGAGGCAGGTGGAATGAGGAGGAGCTAGAGACACTGGGGTATGAGGAGGTGAAACAGCTCTAGTCCGACCAGGATTGTGTATTTCACCCCTCGGGATCAGAGAAGGAAGAAGTGAGAAAACATCAGGGCTGGGGGCAGCTCAGTGGTAGAGCTCTTACCTAGCTATTCCCGGTACTGAAAAGAGAAGAGAGAAGAAGACACAGCCTATCCCTTATCATGTCTCCGACTCTTACCCCATCCTGTAATACAATTCCTAGTATCTAGTATATATCAAGAAAAGAATGGGGCTGGAGCAGTGGCTCAATGGTTGGAGCGCTTGCCTGGCATGCTCAAGGACCAGATCTGAACCCCAGCACCACAGGCACAACTAAGTGTCAGAGAAACAAAGACCAGATGAAAAATTAAATAAAGTTGATTCTCCCATTCTCTCTCTTTCACTCTTTCCCTTTCTCTTAAAAAAAAAAAAATGAAGAACTACTGTGTGCCAAATGATCACTATTAATTTACAAGATTTGGGGTATTCTGCTTCCAGGTACCCCTCTGCCTTGCGGAGTCTCTGCTCTCCTTCCTTAAATAAATCCTACTCCTTTTACTCTTCAAAAAAACAAAAAAAAAAACAACAAGATTTGTAAAACTTGGCTCCTGGCCTCCAAAAAAGAAAATACCTGGTGGAAATTAATGATTTAATATATGATCCAGTGAGTTATTATCTAATGACAATCCCATGATTTCCCCTTTCCATGGAGATGACGCCTGAGATTTTTACTCTAATGCTCCAGAGTCACCCTAGGTCTATCCTGCGGGTGTGAGATCATTTCCTCCACCCTCAGACCCCCAGAACCACTTTCCAGGCAAGCTAAATAACCATAGAATTGTCCACCACAGGTGGGTATTCATGTCCCTACCTGAATCAATGCTTTTCCCAAAGACCTGACAAACCTCAAGACTTCTTTTCCTTATTATCAGGGCACTTAACGTACTTCAATGTTGGCACATTCCAAAATTAGGCCTTCACTATTGTCCTCCCCACCCCCAGCAATAGGCTATTATCGCACATTGACATGCCAATAGTTACATGGGTAATCCCTGAATAGAAATAGAGTTTCCTTTTGTCATTTACCTTGTGACAATTGTTGTGAGCAGTCTTGGAGTTGTGACTTTTCCTATATATAATAAAAAGCAATTAACCATCCCTTTTTACCGTAAATGGTTGAAATTGTCACTTTACTTATTCTAACCCAACCACCCCTCTCCTGGTCTACCTAACTCTGTCAGGTCCAAAGTTCAAGTTTATCTCAAAGCTGAGGAAGTTTAAACTTCAGCATTGCTCACCTGCCTGGCTCTTTCCTTGCCTCTGGTTAATAAGTGCCATCAATTTAAACAGTTTTTAAGGCGCGCCACAGCACAGAACACTCAAAATGGCCCAACATCTTACAGCTCTTACACAAAAGGAATTTGATAGAGGTTTTGACATTATTCAAAGTAAGTTGGGAGGGGCTGGAGAGGTGGCTCAATGGTATCCCACTTACCTGGCATGGGGGTGAGGACCAGGGTTAAAACCCCAGCACCACATACGCAACTGTGTTGGAGCAACTAAAACCAGAAGAAAAACAAATAAAATTGATTCTCTCTCTCTCTCTCTCACTTAAAAAAAAAGTAAGTTGGGAGGCTGAGGCAGGAGGATCACAAATTCAAAGCCAGCATCAGGAACTTAGTGAAGCCCTAAGCAACTTAGGGAGACTCTGACTCAAAAAAGGGGTGGGGATGTGGCTCAGTGGTTAAGTGTCCCTGGGGCTGGAGTAGTGGCTCAGCACTTGCCTGGTATATGTGAGGACATGGGTTCAAACCCCAGCACCATATATGCAACAAAGTGTCTGAGCAATGAAAGCCACATGAAAAACTAAATAAAGTTGATTCTGTCTTTCTTTCACTGTCCCTCTCTCTTTAAAAAAAAAAAAAAAGTCTCTGAACAGGGCTCAGTGGCAGAGACTTGCCTAGAGCGAATGAGACCCTGGGTTTAATTCCCAGCACCACAAAAATAAATAAATAAGGCTTGTGTTGCGTTTATTTATTTGATAATAATAAAATAATTAATTTGGATATCTATAATAGATCTATAAGCATTTGGATACTGCACTGATTTTTCTGTTTTCAAAAACAGCAGAAAATGGGGCTGGAGTGGTGGCTCAGTGGTTTCAGTGCTTGCTTGGCAAGCACAAGGACCCAGGTTCAAACCCCAGCACCACATACACAACCAAGTGTTGGAGTAACTAAAGCCATATGAAAAATTAAAGTTATTTCTCTCTCTTTCTCTCTCTCACTGTCCCTCTCTCTTTAAAAAAAAAAAAAACAAAAAACAAAAAAAAAAAACAGCAGAAAATAATGTAGCTCGGTGGTAAAGTGCCCCTGGGTTCAATCTCCATACCAAAAGAAAAGAAAAGAAAAATTACAAACTCATTATCATACGAAGAGGTGATCAAAGAGGGCGCATTTAAGAAAAAAGAGCGAAATAAAAAGTATTACACAGGGGCTGTAGCAGTGGCTCAGTGGTTACAACGCTTGCCTGGCATGTGCAAGGACGTGGGTTTGAACCCCAGCACCACGTACACAATGAAGTGTCAGAGCAACAAGGGCCACGGGAAAAACTAAATAAAAATTGTCTCTCTGGTGACAACTAATCCCAACATTATGTAAAACTATAATGCACTAATAAAAATAAATTTTAAGGGGCTGGAGCCGTGGCTCAGCGGTTTCGGCGCTTGCCTGGCAAGCACGAGGACCCGGGTTCAAACCCCAGCACCACGTACACAACTAAGTGTTGGAGCAACGAAGGCCATGTGAAAAACTAAATAAAGTTGTTTCTCTCTTTCTCTGTCTCTCTCACTGTCCCTCTCTCTTTAAAAATAAATAAATAAATAAAAATAAATTAATTAAAAAAATTTGTTTCTCTCTGTCTCTATCCTCTCTCTCACTGTCCCTTAATCTTAAAAAAAAAAAAAAAATTACACAGGTTGGCTGGGGCATAACTCAGTGGTAGAGCACTTTCCTAGCATGCATAAGGCCCTGGATTCAGTCACCAGAAGCATAAGAACAAAACAAAATAAAAAAGGATTATGGAAGTTTATCGTTCTAATTTACTACAAGTGTTGTGATTTTTCTAGATTTTATAATTTTATGGTATTTTCCACCCTTTAAACTTTTACAGATGTATTTCTCTATGAAATACATTCACTTTAGTTCTAATTTTATATTCATAATTTTACTTTCACTTTTTCTTTTTCTTTAAAGACAAGGACTGAAAGAGAGAAAGAATCAATTTTATTTAGTTCTTCATGCGGTTTTCGTTGCTCCGACACTTTGTTGCACAAATGGTGCTGGAGATCCCATTCACATCCTGGCTCATGCCAGGCAGGAGCCAAACCACTGAACAACTGCTCCAGTCCTGTTTTTACTTTCTTAAGGAGGGTCCTCCAAATAATATGAACTTCAGGACTCACAAAATGTGGATCCATCCCTAGTCTGACCACTACAAACGCATTGTATACACAGTGGTCATAAAAAACGTGTGTAGGGGCTGGAGCAGTGGCTCAGGGGTTAAGGCACTTACTTGCCTGGCATTCGCGAGTATGTGGGTTCGAACTCCAGCTCCACATACACAACAAGGTCTTGGAGCAATGAAAGCCACGTGAAAAACTAAATAAAATTTTCTCTCTCTCTCTCTCTCGCCCTGTCCCTCTCTCAGAAAAAAACAAAACAAAAAACAAACAAACAAAGAAAAACGTGTAGGAGCGGTAGTTCAGTGGTTGGAGCGCTTGCCTGGCATATGCAAGGACCCAGGTGTGAACCCCAGCACCACGTACACAACTAAGTGTCGGAGAAACAAAAACCAGATGAATAAATAAAAAAAGGTAAAAAGAAAAAAGACAAAGGCCAGATGAAAAAATAAATACAATTGATTCTTTCTATCCTTCTTGTCCTGTCTCTTTAAAAAAAAAAAAGTGGGTATACGGTCTTGTTAATTTTTTTAGTGACTTTTTTGGGGGTGCAGTGCTATGGATTGAAGCCAGTGCCTCACACATGCCCCATTACTGAGCTACACCTCCCCTCAACCTGTGATTAAACATTTACTTGTAGGGGCTCTTATGTTTTTCTTTCTTTTTTTTTTTTTTTAAAGAGAGAGGGACAGTGAGAGAGAGAAACAACTTTATTTAGTTTTTCACATGGCCTTAGTGGCTCCAACACTTAGTTGTGTAGTTGTGTACGTGGTGCTGGGGTTTGAACCCAGGTCCTCATGCTTGCCAGGCAAGCGCCGAAACCGCTGAGCCACCGCTCCAGCCAGGGCTCTATGTTTTTCAAAAGCAGTAATACAGTACGTTCACCGCTGTCAGTCCAGTGCAGGTCTCTCCCACCGTAAATGCTCATTGAATGTTTTTGACGACTCAGTCTCTTACCGAACAGTCATGTTTTCATTTATTCATTAGTTGATTTTTTTGGGGGGAGGAGGAGTGCTGGGGATTGAACCCAGGGTTGCTTAACCACTGAGCCACATCCCCAACATCTTTTGAGTTTTTCTTTTGAGACAGGGTCTCACTAAGTTGGTGAGGCTGGCTTGAACTTTCTATCCTCCTGCCTCAGCCTCTGAGTTGCCAGGATTGCAGGCATGTGCCACCATGTCCAGCTATTTGTTAGTCACTTAATGAATATTTACTATGGGCCAGGCCTGAGAACATAAACCCATCCTCTGCCTTCCAGGACCAGTCTATAGGTAGAAACAGCCACAAGACCTTAACGGGACCCAGGAGGCGGTTAAGTACTAAGCATAATGGGACACATACACAGGCTCTCTGGATCACAGAGGGAGCAGTTAACACAGCCTGCAGCTTCAACAGGAGCTTTCTGGGGAAGGTGATGGGATCTGAATGAGTCACAGAGGAGACTGGTGGAAAAGGAGTTTTAAATTTGAAGGAATAGCTGGGTATATGGTGCACACCTATAATCCCAGTGGCTAATGAGGCTGAGGCAGGAGGATTGCAAGTTCAAAGTCAGCCTCAGCAACTTAGCAAAGGCAACTTGAACTACTGCCTCAAAATTTAAAATTTAAGAAAGGCTCAGTAGTAGAGCACCCCTGGGTTCAATCGTCATTGCAGCCCCCACAAAAAAGTGGAAGGGACAGTAAATACAGGGCACAGAGATGGTGACATTGTCCCATTCAGACAGCTGCCAGAGAGCAAGGACAGTGAGAGTGAATGAGCTAGAGGAGATAAGGAGGACCAGCATCAGCTGCTGCAGGATTTGCCGGGAGTGTTGGCCTGTCCTAAACACCTCTGGAAGCCACATGCTAAAAGGTTTTAGGCCAGCAAGTGACATGGTTGGATTTGTATAGAGAGATCCGACTTATGTAATTTTGGAAAGTGGACTGGAGATGATCAGACAGAACGCAGAAAAATCAGTGCAGTATCCAAATGACAACGAGGGCTTGAACCAAAATAGGTACAAGTCTCCAGGCTTGGGGGCCAGTGACCCTGGAGCCTGAGTCAGGAGGACTGCAAGTTCAGGGCCAGTGTAGAAAACTTAGTGACACTCTGCTCCCCAAAAGTGAAAGGGCTAGGGATGTAGCTCAGTGGTAAAAAGCCCCAGGTTCAATCCCCAACACCTGCAAAATAAGTGTACATGGGTGCATATACGTGAGTGTGTTACGTGTGGGTATGTGACTGGGGGTCAACTGAAGACCCACTAAGGGACTCAAGTAGGCAGGACTTGGCTATGGGGACAGAGAAAACTGAGATCAAGATGTCCCAAGTTCAGACTTGGACATCAGGTTAAGAACTGGGGACACAATGACTGTCATGGTCTTGTGGAGTTTTAGATCACTGTGTATCAGCGGGTCCAGAAGCCAACAGGATCCAAGCTCAGGGTTCTGAAGCTCAAGGACAGCTCTTTGGCTGGAGATCCAGGTTTGGGAATGATAGGCATATGTGGGTAAAGAAAGCTATGGGAATGGGGGTGTAGAGGAGCTGCACAGATTGGGACTACTGGGGAAAGCTTTGACTTCACTTTTTCTGGTTGTGTGTGTGTGTGTGTGTGTGTTGGTACTGGGGATTGCACTCAGGGTCACTTTATCACTGAGTGAGATCCCCAGCCCTTCTTTTCTTTTTCCTTTTTATTTTCTTTAAGATTTTGCTAAGTTGCTGAAGCTGGCCTTGAACTTGTTTGTTTGTTTTTTAAAGGGTGGGTGGAGAGAGAATCAACCTTTATTTAGTTTTTCATCTGGTCTTTGTTGCTCGGACACTCGGTTGTGTACACGATGCTGGGATTTGAACCAGTGTCCTTGTGCATGCCAGACAAGCACAATAGCTCTGAGCCACTGCACCAGCCCCTAGCCTTGAACTTGTGATCCTCTGGCTTTAGCCTTCCAAGTACAGAAGTGCACCACCGTGCCCAGCTATGACTTTACTCTTTCTTTCAAGAGAGAGAGAGTGTCAGTGAGAATAAATTTTATTTATTTTTTCATCTGGCCTTTGTTTTGATGCGGGGGTTTTTGAGATGAGGTTGGATTCTCTGCTCCCGCTGGTGAATGGAATCTGGGCCGCTACAGATTCCAGCAGCCAAAACAGCCGCTTCTAGTGTTTGCAGCGATTCCCAGATAAAACTGGGAATTTGGGCTGATTGCAGGTCCCTCAAGTCGCTGAGGCCCAAAAGTGTTAGTAGCTACCCAGCTAAGAGCTGGGATTTCCGTGGAGCGTTGCAGCTCTTGGTATGGAAACACTCCAGGAATTTGGTGACGATCTTCTGGGTCCTTGTCTTGCGAATTTGAAGAATAAAATCCACAGACAACCACGGAAGGAGGAGTAAAAGGAAGAAGAGTAGAGACTCCGCAAGGCGGAGGGGTTCCTGGAAGCAGGATACCGTCTAATGGAGGTCAGGCCAGGGGTTATATAGGTTTGGGGTGTGAGCATAATTAACATTCATGCAAAGCAGGCATTGAGAAATGCATCAACTCCATTGGTTAAAAATCTATGTAAAACAGGCATTAAAACTGGTCAGGAACACCATTGGTTAAAATCTATGAAAAGCAGGCATTGAAACTGGTCAAGAGCACCATTGGTTAAAACAAAAGGTGGCAAATACTTCCTAGTATCCACCAGGACCACCCCCATCTCAGTCAGGGATTAGAGTGAGCCCCAAGGTCTTTTTGCATTTGAAGGCCCTGGGCAGCCTGTGACCACCCCCATCTTAGTTGGGACAACGGTGAGCTTCATGGTCTTTTTGCATTTGAAGGCCCTGAGCATGCCCAGCTAGCTCTCAGATAGGGGCCCTCTGTCCTGACTACCTAGCCATTTCACTGTCTCTCCTAATCTGTCTCAGTTTCTCCAACACTTAGTTGTGTAGGTGGTGCTGGGGTTGGAACCTGGGTCCTTCTTGGTGCCTGCAGGGCAAGTGCTCCAACCTTAAGCCGGGCTGCAGCCCCTTCACTTTTTCTTTAATATATATATATTTTTTTAAGAGAGAGGGACAGTGAGAGAAAGAGAGAAACAACTTTATTTGGTTTTTCACATGACCTTAGTTGCTCCAACACTTAGTTGTGTATGTGGTGCTGGGGTTTGAACCCTGGTCCTTGTGCTTGCCAGGCAAGCGCCGAAACAGCTGAGCCACTGCTCCAGCCCCTCTTTAAGAAATATTAACATTTAAATTATCATAAAGAACCTGTTACTGGCAGGTATTCAAAGGACACCCATTTGAAAAACAAAGATAAGAGGGTAGATATAGAAGGTTTAGTAACCTCTCAAAGGAGCTCAGGCCACCCTCCCCTACTGTTGTGATCTTCCACCAACCTGAGCACGGAGAAGGGGCCCAGAGCCCAGCCCCCAAGAACCTATAAGGCCCCTCTGCTCCCTCTCCTTGCTCTCACCCACAGGACCTAGGGCATGCAGGGGGAATGTCCCCACCTCTGCTAAGGAGTTAGTCTCTTGCTGAGCCAATACTTTCCACTGTGAGCTTAAAGGGGGGATTTAGCCCCCTAACATTCCATGGAGACTTTCCCACCCTGCCCCCATCCTGTGGGCTGAGGGCTGAGGAAGAGACCCTGATTGCTGCTGGACTAGCAGGGACTGAGAGAGAGACAGCCAGAAAAGGGAGTGAGTATCAGGGCAGCTGATGGGAATAGGAAAGGGGAAGGGCAGAGTTTGCTGCACAGGTCAGGGTACCATGGAGAGGAGGGAGGCTAATCTGGGGAGGCCAGAGCTAAGGTGGGGGGCGGGGAGTGGAAAGGTGGTGAAGGGGGAGTGGGAGGGTGGGGGAGAGGTAGCGGGAGGTTCATTGTCCCAGCAGGGGGAAGTCTTTTGTTTCCTCTCTTCCCCTGGCAGCATGACAGGATATGAGGCCAAGCCCCCACCTCCATGCCAGCATCCCCCCACCCACTGGACAGGCCCTTCCCTTACCATTGTGTCCTTGCTGGGAATGGGGGCGGGGCAGGCAGGACACTGGCTTTCAGTGGGACTATAAGGAGGACTAGTTGTGGCTGGCGGCTAGGGTACAAGTGTATTGAAGAGAGAAGAAGCCCCTGGGCTGGTTAGTGGAGCTTGGCTGGGATTGATTTGTGCCTAGGGAGGAGCAGGAAGCCTGCCTTGGGTGGGGCTAGCACAGAGGGTAGCAGGTCCCCGAAAGGGAGGTTGGCTGGGCCTCAGAGGAGATGACGCAGGGCTTCAGGCCTCTCCCAGCCCCCACTATCGCCGCCTGGGGGCCTGAGAGCTCACCTGAATCCCTGTGTCCCCGCGCCCCCTCCATTCCCTAAGGTTGACATCACTCCACCAGGGCAGCAGGGTTCTGTTGAGAGCCCAGCAAATCCAGGAGTCCAGCTTGACCCGTCCAGGTCCAGTTCTCTGGATGCCCTCCCTCTCTAGGATCCAGGAGTCTGTCATCCCACTGTCCCCGAGGAACCCTGGAATGTCATCCCTCCCCTGTGCTCCCTCCTGGGTCGTTTTGCTCCATCAGCTGTTCCTGCAGGAAGGGCGCCCTGCTCAGCCTCGCCTCTCTTCCCTAGTCTGAGCCTTTTGTTTGCTGGGTCTGCAGGAAATTGTAGGGGCGGTGGCCAAGGGCTCATCTGCCCCAGGGACCTGGGGGAGGAGGGCCAGATTCACCAGACTTAATCCTGGGGAGCTCGCAGCGGGAGTCAGGAGTGGGATCGCCAGCAAATGATTGTTCGAGGCCACACTCGAGTCCTCAGGCCGACTAGAGGTCCGGGTCACCCGAGGGGCGGACCAATTATGTGTGTGTTTGGGGATCCCTTAGAACTGGAGGCTGGGCGGACACCCTGAAGTCGCCCAATAGATAACAAGGGGTTGACATCAGGGAGAGAAAAACCCTGAGTGTCACAATTTCGTCCTACACGCCTCGGATCCTGGGGATCCCAAGAGATAGGGAGGCGACAGCCAGGTCGGTCTCTGCAGCTTAGCTTTTTTTTTTTTTTTTTTTTAATCCCTTAAAAATGGTGGGGAGGAGGACCAGCACGTAGCCCCAGAATTCGCGCCTTCCCAGGACGCAACCGCAGAAAAGGCTGCGGCGTGGACGCTCTAGCGAGCCAGTGCCCTCTCGTTGGTTGCCCTTTCTCTGAAGCCAGCAAGGGCTCCGCCATCTTCCCGGGCCAGGGGGCGTGGCGTGGAGGGGGCGGGGCTTCTGCAGCCAAGTGATCCGCAAGTCCCGGGCTTGCAGCTGCGGCCGATTGGGCGGATCCGGGAGTCCAAACGCAGAGTTCTTAGAACTGGGGATTTTTCGAGCCGCCCGAGCTCCAGCTGCCGACAAAATAGAAGCCTATGTTTCGTGGAGCTTCAGTTTCTTTTGGGAAACAAGAAAATAACACCGTCTATATGTTAGATGGTGTTGGGGAGGAGGGTGTGATTCAATTTTCAAAGGAACTGTCGGGAATATTTCACTAAGAAGATAATATTTAAGTCCAGAAGACTTAAAGGAAACTCTTCATGTTCTTTGAGCGCAGAGCGTTTTTGGATTATTTGAAGCACAACCCAGAGGCCATTGTGGAGCATGAGAGATTGGGCATGGGGTGCAGATTGGGTAGGGTGTGCATGTAATATATAGATTACTCTGGGACACCTCTAAACAAAGTGAAACGTTATTAATATTTATGTCACGGCAACAGGCATGAACCAGACCTGTGAGTGAGTCAGGTCATCCTACCGATAGGTAGGTTATTTGGCTTTTTTACTGTGAGTCACTGGAGAGTTTTGGAAAGAGAAACATGCGTTGATATATTCTTTGACAGCCTTACTCTTTTCTTTTCTTTTAAAAGGAGAGGGAAAGAGAGAAAGAATCAGTCTTATTTATTTTTCCATCTGGCCTTTGTTTTCCTGACTCTTAGTTGTGTATGTGGTGCTGGGGTTTGAACCCAGGTCTTCATGTGTGCCAGGCAAGGGCTCCAACCGCCAAGCAACTGCTCCAGCTCTGACAGCACCACTCTAATTGCTCTGCTGAGGAGAGACAGTAAAGTCAAGCAGCAAAGCCGTTAAGGGACCCCTTAATTGCAATAATTAAAGGATGAGTTGCTAGTGGCTTGGACTAGGGTGATCAGATGTGGTTGGATACTGGTCATATCTTGAAAGTGGAGGCAAAATAATTGCCGATGAGTTAATGTGGGGAGTGAGAGTATTCAAATGTAACCCCAAAGCTTTTTGCCTTGAGCATCTGGAAAGATGAGAAGACCACAGGAGCTGGTTGTAAGAGTATGTCAAGACATTTGATTCTGGATATATCAAGGTTGAGTTGCCCATTTGACTTCCAAGCAGAGAGGTTGTTAGTAGTTTGTTGGACATACAATCCGAAGTTCAGAATAGAGGGGCTGGAGTGGTGGCTCAGTGGTTATGGCGCTTGCCTGGCATGCGCAAGGACATGAGTTCAAACCCCAGCACCATGTACACAACCAAGTGTTGGAGCAATGAAAGCCATGTGGAAAGCTAAATAAAGTTGATTCTCTCTGTCCCTCATTATCCCTCTCTCTCTTTAAAAACAAAAACAAAAACAAAGTTCAGAGTAGAGATCTGCATTAGAGATACACTTTTGGGGCACATAGATGGTAACTAAAGCTACGAGATTGGATGAGGTCAGCAATGTAAGTGGTGAAAAGACTGAACTACTTATTTTTTTTTTTTAAAGAGAGAGGAGGAAAGAATCAATTTTATTTAGTTTTTCATGTGGCTTTCATTGCTCTGACCCTTTGTTGTGTACATGGTGCTGGGGTTCGAACCTATATCCCCGCACATGTGAGGCAAACGCCAAAGCCACTGAGCCACCACCGCTCCAGCCCCCCACAATGGCCTCTTGGCTATTCCTCTGAGAACACCTAAGGGTGCTCCAAAGCTCAAATGAGAGATGAGGAAGAACCAGCAGAAGAGGCTAAGTGGGAGGAAATACCGAGCGTGGGGTCCCAGAAGACAAGTGGAGGAGAAGGAGGAGCAAGCATGTCAGATGATGAAGATGGTTTAGTGAGATGAGGACAGGGACAGAGGCCATTGTCCAAGTGAAAGTCATTGGTGATTTGGTAAACAGTTTCCCTCTTTTTTTTTTTTAACCTGGGATTCAGGGATTGAACCCAGGGGCACTTAACCACTGAGTCACATTCCTAGCCTGTTTTATTTTTTTATTTTGAGACAAGATCTTGCTAAAGTGCTTACGGCCTCCCTAAATTGCATTGCTGAGGCTGGCTTTGAAAGGCAATCCTCCTGCCTCAGCTTCCTGAACCACTGAGAGATTACAGGCATGTGCTTGCATTAGCACCCTGGGTTCGGTCCCTAGTACCAATAACATTTTAAAAAATAAAGGGAGGGGGTTAGAAATAGCTAGTACAGACCTAAACATACAAGGAATCATGTTATAAAGAACAGAGAAATGAGGGGTATGGGGAAGGGTGCAGGTGGCAAGCGGAACCAAGAAAATCTATTGTTTTGTAAGACATGAGAAAGCTTATATGTGTACCAATAGAAGGAAAAGGCGGTGAGTTGGGACCTCGTGCACAAGTGGCAGGTTGATCAGGGCTGGGAGGATGCTCAGTTTGTTCATGGTGGCGGGTTAGAGCAAAGGGCACTAACGCAGGGAGACAGGTGGTGGGTGGATAGGAGCTTTTAGAGTCTTTTCTGACCGCCTCTGTTTTCTCAGTGATGTGGGAAGCGAGGCAGTGAGCCAAGAGTGTAAAGATAGAGGAAGCACTAGAGGACTGCGGAGCGGGCAGAGGATTTGAATCTATGGGTGTGGGAGAGTGAGTGGAGTAGAGCGATGTTTTCACAATGCTGGCAAGCTCCAAGGACCCACTTGAGGTTAAGGGTCATGAATTTGAAATGAGATGGGGTTGCCATGGTTGGGTGTTTTCTCCAGCTGTATCCGACTGCTTGGGACTGGCTAGAGTGTTCCAGGGCTGTGGTTTTGCCAGACAGGTGTAATAGAAAGAGGGGCAAGGGTTTATGCAAGGGAGTGCTCACATTTTTTTTTTTTTAAAGAGGAACAGTGAGGGCGAGAAAGAGAGAATTTTATTTAGTTTTCATTGCTCCGACACTTGTTGTGTATGTGGTGCTGGGGTTTGAACTCTAGACCTGGTGCATGCAAGGCAAGTGCCACAACCACTGAGCCATCACTCCAGCCCTGGGAGTGCTCACAATTGACCTTGAATTTTTTTTTTTTTTTTTTTTTTTTTTTTAGAGAAGCAATCTTTATTTAGTTTTTCATGTGACTTTCATTCCTCGGATACTTAGGTGTGTACGCGGTGCTGGGGTTTGAACTAGCATCCTCGCGCTTGCCAGGCAAGCGCCATAACCGCTAAGTCACCGCTCCAGCCCTTGACCTTGAATTTTAAGTTATGTAAGAAGGGAAGTGAGAGGGACTGGAGCAGTGGCTCAGTGGTTAGAGCGCTTGCCTGGCGTGGACAAGGACCTGGGTTCAAACCCCAGCACCACATATACAACTAAGTGTCAGAAGAATAAAACCAAATAAAAAAATAAAATTGATTTCCTCTTCTCTCTCTGTCCCTCTCCCTTAAAAAAAAAAAAAAAGGAACGTGAGTATGGAGGCAGGGAGGGTAGGGAGAAGAATAATGGAACGAGGTAGGATCAATGGAGCAGGGTCTAGCAAGGTGCAGGATTGTGGGGTCAGATATGACAGGGCTTTCTACTTGACTAATCTTTAGTCAGTCTCCTGTGAGTCCCCTTCTTGACTGGCCTCTGTGTTTCCTTTCTTCCTTTTCTTTTAAAGAGAGAGAGAGAGGGACAGTGAGAAGCAGAAAGAGAGAATCAATTTTATTTAGATTTTCATTGACTTTCATTGCTCCGAAACTTCCTTGTATACGTGGTGGTGCTGGGGTTCAAACCCATGTCTTTGCGGATGTCAGGTAAGCACCATAACTGGTAAGTCACCGTGCCAGCCCGGGCTCAGTGTTTTCTATCCTCCAATTTCCCATCCTTGCCAGGCCTGTTTTGTTCATTTATTTTTAAATTTATTTATGGTAGTACATGGTAGGCAAATCCAAATTGAGCTGTATCTACAACTCTTTTTAAATTTAATTTTGAGACAGGATCTTGCTAAGTTGCTGAGGCTGGTCTCAAATTTACAGTCCTCCTGTTTCAGCCTCCAAAGTAGTTGGGATTACAGACATGTGCACATCTGTGTCTGACTTGTTCAGTGTAGAGAACCCTTTCACCCTTGATATTTATTTTATCACCCAGGACTGCTTTCAGCAAGAATCCTTTTAGTTTGGTTTAGCAAAAATCCCTTACCTTGATGTCTCTTTTTAGTACTTTTCTGTCCACTGACCCCCTCTGTGCTCATTGGCTAACTCCCAGCTATCTTTAAAACTGAGTCTGAGCTATTCCCTGTTAACAATAACTTGTTTATTTTAGTACTAGGTATTGAACTCAGGGTTGCTCTTCCACTGAACTATATCCCCAGACCTTTTAATCTTTTAATTTGAGATGGGCTCTTGTTAAGTTGCCAAGGCTGGCCTTGAATTTGCAATCCTCCTGCTTCAGTCTCCAGAGTTACTGGGATTACAATCCTGTGCCCTTATGAATGGTGCCTATTGCAATAATGTTGAAGACAGTTGCAACAACCCTGAATAAAGTCTTTCAAAGGTTAGATTAATATTTTATTTTATTTTTCAGGGCTGAGGACCAAACTCAGGGCCTTGCGCATGCTAGGCAAGTGCTCTGCCACTGAGCTAAATTCCCAACCCCATAGATTAATATTTTATCTAACAGATGTACTAAAGGAGGTAAATTGAAAGAAGAGGGGCTGCAGATATTGGTAAAGATAAGGTGTAGGGTGCAACCTGTGGAGAACTGGGTGGGGTAAAGGGTGAGACCTCTGAAGCAATCAAGTGACTGACAGATCAGGATATTGAAGTCTCATCCACGTGGAAACCACCAAAAATTGTAATAGGTGTGTGGACAGCAGAGATGACCACTAAAAAGGCAAAAGTTGAGGGGCTTGGAGCTCTGGCTCAGCAGTTATGGAACTTGCCTGGCATGTGTGAGGACTTGGGTTTGAACCCCAGCACCACGAACACAAGGAAGTGTCGGAGCAATGAAAGCCACATGAAAAACTAAATAAAACTGATTCTCTCTCACTGTCCCTCTCTCTCTTAAAAAAAAAATGCAAAAGTTGAGTTGCTTATGAGAACTCTCTCTGGCAAAGCCACATTTGGGTTGGTCTGGGCCCCTTCCTTTCCTAGGGGAGTGTTGTAGATACTGTACAGCCAAGGACCGGTGGCAGGAAATGCCCTGTTCTCTTCCAGAGGCTCATAAGACCGTGCAACCAAAAAGGTCTATATACAAGTTAGGCGTAAACTACTAAAGCTCTGCAAAGTTCGGTTTCCTAATCTGAAAGCTGAAATAGCAGTAGCGCTGAGCTCACAGAGCGCTTATGCATATTTAACGCAGCACCATATGCAAAGAATCATTTACTGAATATGCAGGCATTATTCTAATGTGTCTGTTAGCTCGAGGACTCTCAAGGCAACCTTCGGAGGGAGATGGCAGTTTACCCTCCCTTTAGAGACGAGGAAAGGTTATCAGGCGGTCCTGCCATTGATGGAAACTGTAAAGAATGGGAGGGGGCTCCAACTAGATAGTTGGGTTCACAAGTTCCATGATCTGTGCTGGAGGTAAGAACCCCAAACCCGGAGGCACAAAAGGGGACAGCGGACCCGGCAGAACCATCAGGGTCTGCGACTCTGGGGCTCTGATCCTGGGATCAGCGGCCCATGGCTCCCTCCGGTGGCCGAAGCGAAGACCGCAGCTGGCTGGCTGTTTGGAGCTGGAGTGGAGGGTCCGCACAGAATGGGGGCGGCAACCCGGCGGACATTCTAAGGCTCCATGAAGCTGGAGAAGGACGACTCCGGAAGGCGAGGACTGACGTTTCCCGAAGTACCTGGCGACGCACCTGAGCCAGGTGTCGCGGCCCCGCCCACGTCGCTCAGTTCTCGGTCGTTGCTACACACCCATTTTAGGGGGCGGCTCCTCCCGGGAGGGCCTTGGAGATGAGCTGGGTCAGGACGGCGCGGCGGGCGCCTGTTTACATGGGGGTAACGCGGGCTGTAGGGACAGCGTCCCGTGCCATGCATGAGACACAGTTCTGCAGGGTGATGGAGCACCAGCCCCTCCGGGCGCACGTGGAGCAAGCCGCGCCGGCCCGGGAAGCGAGGGGCGTGGCTTTACAGACCACGCCCAGGGGCGGGTCCGGCGCCGGGGACCAATGGGGCGCCTTGCTGGGGGGGCAGGCTCGGGGCCTGGCATCCCGGTAGCCGGCTGTCTTTTCCGGGCCGCGCGCCCCCGCCGCGCGTAGCGGACCCCACCGGCGTGCGGAGGTCATCCCCGGCGGCTGCGTCCCGCGGGTGGTGAGTGAGCACCCTGCTGCGACGAGCTGAGGGTTGCGCCTGGCGGGCGAGGGGAGAGCTTGACCCCGCTGCGGGAGCAAGTGGGCAGGAGTGGGTGGGTGGGGTAGGAGTCCCCCACCCCGGACCTGTGTGGCGCGATGCGAGCTGGCCTTGGTTCAGTTTTGGTGGTCGAGGGGTGCGTTTGGGTTGGTAGAGTTTAGGGGGAGCCTTGTGTGAATGGAGGAACCTGGTGAAGCTCGGGAGAGGAGGGGACTTGAGATGGATTGAAGGAGGGCGATAACGGAGGGTGGGGCTTTGCCAGATTTGGAAGTTTCTTGTGGCCCATGGGTGAGGTGGTTGTCTGGTGGGACTTGAGAGGGGTGGGTCAGGACTCTGCAGGAAGGGGTGAGGAGGGCCGCTTGCCGGTAACTTACTTCCCTTTTGGGGGATTTGCTTCCTCTTGTACCGCTAGTTATGGGGAAACAGGTTAGAGAAGCCTGGAGTGCCAGGAGATCTGTGTCTCAGGGACATGGGAAGGGGAGGCCCCCAGGGGCTAGGAGGGGTCCTGAAACCCATGTGGAGGGGATTGGGATTCACAAGTGGGGGGCAGTGGCTGGGACCATCTGCAGCTTTGCTGGCACTTTTGAGTTGGGGTGTGTGTGTGTTGGTGCAAGTGAATGTGTATGTTTCCTTGCAGCTCTCTTTTTGGGGAGTCTTCTGGGTGTTAGGGTATGTGTGTGTATGTGTGCGTGTGTGTGGGTAGAGGACTTGGTGGATCTGCGGTCCATGCAGTACAATCTCCTTTACAGGCCACCTAACCCATTTGTGGCTTCCTTTGCCTGGGCTCAGCCATGGCCAGTGAGAACTCACCTCTGCTGGCCTACAGGCTCCTGGGGGATGAGGGGTCCGCCTTCTCTGTCACTGGAGCTGGGGGTCCTGCAGGGCCATCCCCCCGGAAGCTGTCCACCTTCCTGGGTGTGGTGGTGCCCACCGTCCTGTCCATGTTCAGTATAGTTGTCTTCCTGAGGATTGGTGAGTTGGGGGAGAATTTGCTGCTGGGGGCGTGGAGTGGGGAAAGGGAGGTTGGAATGAGGCTGGGAGACACAGTGGAGGGAGGACTTGGGGAGGAGGCTCTGTAGCCTTATGCGTAGCTCTCTGCTCTGGAATTCTGCTGCCCAGTGAAGTGGGCAATGGGGTGGTAATAGGGGTACCCCTGTGACCTGTTTGCCCTTCTCTCCCAGGGTTTGTGGTGGGCCATGCTGGGCTGCTGCAAGCCTTGGCCATGCTCCTGGTCGCCTACTTCATCCTGGCTCTCACTGTCCTCTCTGTCTGTGCCATCGCCACCAATGGAGCTGTGCGAGGGGGTGGAGCCTACTGTATCCTCTGACATGGGTGGACTGGGATCTGAGCCATTCTGTCATCCAGGGGTGGATGGGGAAGGGGCTAGAATCTTCCATCTGCCGAGGGCAGGGCAAGTTCTAATGAATGGCCAGCAGACAGGCTGAAATGACGGTGACCAACAATGCCCCATGTAACAACTTTGTCAGTTAGATAGTAATCATTCTACAGCAGAGGAAACTGGAGCTCAGAGGGTACAGGTGATCTATGCAAAGCCATATGGCTAACCCAGGCAGGGTGATGCACTCCTGTAATCCCAGCAACTCTGGAGGCTGAGTCAGGAGCCTCGGCAACTTAGCAAGACCCTGGCTCAAAATAAAAAATAAAAAGGGATTGGGGATGTGACTTAGTCGTTAAGCACCCCTAGGTTCAATCCCTGGTGCCAAAAAATAAAAACAAAAAAAAGCCCATGGCTAGGGAGTGACTTTCCTTGATACATCTGAGCTGCAGTTTGTAGGGAGTTGAGGCCTCGAGGCTAACTTCAGAGGGATTCACATCATGACCCCTCCTCCATTTCAGTTTCTTTTCCCTTAATCCTCACTTTTAGTCATGATCAGCCGGACTCTGGGGCCTGAGGTCGGGGGCAGCATTGGCCTCATGTTCTACCTGGCCAATGTCTGCGGCTGTGCTGTCTCCCTGCTAGGACTGGTGGAGTCTGTGCTTGATGTCTTTGGGACAGGTCTGTGTTCTCCCCACCTGGTTGGTTGGTTGGGGCAGCCCTGTGGGTTTACAGAGTCTGGGATTGTGGGACCAGGAGGAAGAGTTCACCTGGTTTTTTCCTCCTGTGTGGCCATGTAGGAAATAGGGGCATCCTGGAGATTGACAGAGCAAGATTGGTATCCAGCAGGGAGAGCTAAGATGCTGGGGTAAAGCATCTTAGCAGGGAATTGGGAAAGACGGGCTCTGACAGCAGGTGGGCAGAGGGTCTGGTTCTGTTGTGGGTCATGGCTGGGACTGGGGTTCTCCCTGGGCTCATGCCTTCTAACTCTGTCCCTTCTCTCCAGATGCCACAGGGCCCAACGGGATCCGCGTGCTGCCCCAGGGTTATGGCTGGAACCTTCTGTATGGCTCCTTGCTGCTGAGCCTCGTGGGTGGCGTCTGCACCTTGGGAGCTGGCCTCTATGCCCGTGCCTCCTTCCTTACATTTCTTCTAGTTTCTGGTTCTCTGGCCTCAGTGCTGGTCAGTTTTGTGGCAGTGGGCCCAAAGGACATCCGCTTAACTCCTCGGCCTGGCACTAATGGCTCCTCCCTGCCACCTCGGTTTGGTCACTTCACTGGCTTCAACAGTAGCACCCTGAAGGACAACTTGGGTGGTGAGCTGGGCATTACAGTGCCAGGGTCCTTGAGTGAGAGGTGGTTATGTATAGGGACTGGGCTCTTAGAATCCCAGGAGGAGCACAGGTTTCAGAGAGAATCAGGGGCAGGAGGTCTAGACCTCAGAACCGTACAGTCAGATTTCAAATGTGTCTGGTGTGTGTTGGGCTCAGAGGAGAGAGGACAAAATAGTCCCTGCTTTAGTAGCTTGTATGCAGGTTGCAGAAATAAGGTGTGCATTCTGGAAACAATTAAGTAACACAGTAAGACCAAGAGTGGTTCAAGCAGAGGAGGGGACCAGCCATGGACTGCTGAAGGTGGGGCAGGGGATCTGGTCTGAGCTGGGCTGGGGAGTCCAGCTAGCAGAGAGGAGGGAAGGGAGAAGCGTGTTTTGAATGAGTGTGGATTTGAGCCTGCAGGAAGGGACAGAGGAGAATAGGGGAGGAGGCAAGGAGTGGGGGTCTCTATGAGGGCAGAGGAGAGGAGACAGGGGCATTGTGGAATGTAAGGACTGTGATGCCTGGAGCCCAAGAGGGACGCTGATATCCTGTCCGCCCTGGGCACAATCCCCTGCAGCTGGCTATGCTGAGGACTACACCACAGGGGCCATGATGACCTTCGCTAGCGTCTTTGCTGTCCTCTTTAATGGCTGCACAGGCATCATGGCTGGAGCCAACATGTCAGGTGAGAGCCTCTGCCGCTGCTTCGTGGGGGAGTGTGAATGCCACCCTGGAGGAGGCGGGGGACAGCGGGAGGGCTGACCCCTCTTACTCTGCTCATCTCCCTCCAGGGGAGCTGAAGGACCCCAGCCGGGCAATTCCTCTGGGCACAATCATCGCTGTGGCCTACACCTTCTTTATGTACATCCTGCTTTTCTTCCTCTCCAGCTTCACGTGTGACAGGTGCCTGGGGGGCGAGGGGGAGCCAGGCCCTCGAAGGCGTGTGGTGGGGGTTGGAACAGTTGGATGCTCCTGGATTTCCACTGGAAGCTCAGACTGGGGAGCAGATACCCAAGTTGTTGGAGTGGAGGGACCATGGGGACACTTTCTCCTAATGGGAGAGAGACGGAGCTGCTGTTGTCCGGGGGGAGGGCTGGCAACATGGTGATAGCTGACCAGCAGCCAGCAGCTGCCGTGCACCTGGGTTAGTTGTGAGCACTTAGTTGGGGGTGGACATGGGGGCTGGTTTTCTAGTAATTTGCAAATATCCTGTGCCTTGTGCATGTACTGTCTGGAATGACCAACCCAAGGCAGTCCAGCGATGGCCACTGAATACCAAGTGCACCCCTTGGCACACTTGATATACAATCTCAGTGACTCAGTGGTTAAGCACCCCTGAGTTCAGTTCCTGGTAAAAAACAAAATCAGGGCTGAGGTCAGTTGAGGGGACTCAGCTCTGAGCCACACAATGTCATGAGCAGTTTTCTCACAAGGATCTTCTGATGTATCTCGCCACTTCCTTCCCTCCCAGGATCCTGTTGCAGGAAGACTATGGATTCTTTCGAGCCATCAGCCTGTGGCCCCCGCTGGTGTTGATTGGCATCTATGCCACGTCACTCTCAGCCTCCATGAGCTCACTCATTGGTGCCTCCCGCATTCTGCATGCCCTGGCCCAGGATGACCTCTTTGGTTTGTCCCCCTCTGTCTTCAGGCTGGCTCTCAGCACACCCCCTTGAATCTGTTAAACCCCTGCTTGGCCCCAGGTGATGTGTCTTCTGTAATTCTGTTTTTGCAGGAGTGATCTTGGCACCAGCCAAGGTTGTGTCCGGAGGGGGAAATCCCTGGGGGGCTGTCCTGTATTCTTGGGGCCTAGTACAGGTAAGGCTTCCTCTTTGAGCTGCTGTCCCCTCGCCCTGTAGCTGAGAGGATCAGGATGAGGCTTGCGTATAGGCTGGGAGACGTGAATGGGAAAGTGGACATGTTGGCATGTGGTGGGGTACCTTAGCATTTCATGGAGGTCACTGTGAGTTTTTGGGGTGCTTTGGCATTTTGAGGGAGTGTGTTGGCACTTTGGGTCAATGCCTCACCTCTTTTTTATATATATATATTTTTATTAAGGAGTTGAGTTGTTGTACAATCATATATGCATATAAAGTAACAATATGATATGTATTTGAACATAAACTGTAGTTACTCCCACGTCATCCACACCCCATTCTCTTGATTTGTGTATATTACACCCCTATAATAGATAAAAATGCCTATATATATATATATATATATATATATGTGTAAGATTGTGAATTTTCCTGAATTAAATGATTGCATATTATTTGACTTCTCAGGGGGTAAAGAATATGTTACATTGTTGATTGTCTCCCTAGATCCCTCCCTATCGTCCCTCCTTCTCCCATCCCCCTTCCTCTCCCCTGCCCCCCTACATGTTGGCTCCCCTAGATTATATGTTGCTATGCCCTTGGTGGGTCCAATACATGAGTCTGACTACCTTTTACCAAGCCTGGGTTTAGCTCCAGCCTCCACAAATGAGGCAAAACATTTGGCCCTTGACCTCTGGGTTTTGCTAACTTTGCTCAGTGTGATTTCTTCCATTAATGCCCCATCTCTTGGTGCCTGCCCAGCTGGTGCTTCTGGTAGGGAAGCTGAACACATTGGCTGCCGTGGTGACCGTCTTCTACTTGGTAGCATATGCTGCAGTGGACCTGTCCTGCCTGAGCCTGGAGTGGGCCTCAGCTCCTAACTTCCGGTGAGAAACTAACTTGACTGAGCCCCAGATGGTGGGCTGGGGACCTGAACCAGTGCTGTTTGTTCTACACCAGCCTGAGTGCCATTTCTTCTCTCTGTCCACCCCAGCCCCACCTTCAGCCTCTTCTCCTGGCACACCTGCCTGATGGGGGTGGCCTCCTGCCTGCTCATGATGTTCCTCATCAGCCCTGGGGCGGCTGGTGGCTCTCTGCTTCTCATGGGCCTGCTTTCTGCCCTGCTCACGGCACGAGGAGGCCCCAGCAGCTGGGGCTATGTCAGCCAAGCCTTGCTTTTCCACCAGGTTGGGGGAGCTTGCAGGAAGGGAGCGGGGAGGGGAGGTGGTCTGTGAAAACCCTCTGCCAGGGAGTCGGCCTTCCATCCACGCGGGGCGAGGTGTGGAAAGGGAGCTGCTTGCTCAGCCTGCCCCGGCACCATCTCCTCTCGTGTCCAGGTGCGCAAGTACCTGCTCAGGCTGGATGTCCGCAAAGAGCATGTGAAGTTCTGGCGGCCCCAACTGCTGCTTCTGGTGGGGAACCCCCGGGGTGCCCTGCCCCTGCTGCGGTTGGCCAACCAACTCAAGAAGGGAGGGCTTTATGTGCTGGGCCATGTCATCCTGGGAGACCTTGGTGAGTTGCCCTTGAACTTACTTCCATCCTTCTCCTCTCGTCTCCATCTCAGATAGCTCATGATTTTTTTTTTTTTTTTTAATTGGGGATTCTATATGTGGTGCTGGGGTTTAAACCTGGGTCCTAGCACATGCTAGGCAAGTGCTGTAACTGCGGAACCACCATTCCAGTCCCCTAGTCCTTTAATTTTTTATTTTGAGACAAGGTCTTGCTAAGTTGTTGAGGCTGGTCTGAACTTGCAATCCTCCTGCCTCAGCCTCCTGAGTCAGTGAGATCACAGGCATGCGCCACCGTGCGCGGCTCATGCTTCTTTTTTCAAATTTTTGTTTATTTATTTATTTTTTAAAGAGAGGGAGAGGGCTGGAGCGGTAGCTCAGCGGTTAAGGCGCTTGCCTAGCAAGCGCAAGGACACGAGTTCAAACCCCAGCACCATATATACAACGAAGTGTTGGAGCAACTGAGGCCACATGAAAAACTAAATAAAATTGACTCTCCCTTTCTTAAAAAAAAAACAAAAGAGAGAGAGAGAGAGGAAGGGAGGGAGAGAGGGAGGGGAAAAGAGAGAAACATTTTATTTAGTTTTTCACATGGCTTTCATCGCTCCAACACTTTGTTGTGAACCTGCTGGGTTTGAACTCGCATACTCACGCATGCCACTGAGCAACCGCTCCAGCCCCTCATGCTGCTTCTTAAATCATCCTCCAACCAGACACAGCCCCGCCCATTTGAGATTTGGACTCTAGGAGAGAGTAAATGTTTTTTTTTGTTGTTGTTGTTGTTGTTTTTTTAAAGAGAGAGGGACAGTGAAAGAGACAGAGAAAGAGAGAATCAATTTTATTTAGTTTTTCACATGGCCTTCATTGCTCCAACACTCAAACTCAAGTTGTGTACGTGGTGCTGGGGTTTGAACGTGGGTCCTCGTGCTTGCCAGACAAGCGCCGAAACCACTGAGTCACCGCTCCAGCCCCAAGAGTAAATGGGTTTGGCCCACAGTTGCTGCTTACCTCCTCTGCAGATTCCCTGCCATCAGACCCTGTGCAGCCACAATATGGGGCATGGCTGAGCCTGGTGGATCAGGCCCAGGTGAAGGCCTTCGTGGACCTCACCCTGGCACCCTCTGTGCGCCAGGGGGCTCAGCATTTGCTGCGAATCTCGGGCCTTGGTGAGTTGCTCCTCCCTGGGTCCCTTTGACCCCCCCAAGGCCCCTTCAAATCTCTCCTCCCTTCCCACAGAGGAGAAGCCACAGATTGCTACGCTGCCAACAGAACTCACAGTGTGGTACAGATAAGATGTTGCTACATGATAAGTGGCACAGAAGGGTGTGATATGGTCTAATAGGAGAGGCTGAGGGCTAGATATGGAGTGATACTATTTTGTTTTGTTTTCTTCCCTTTTTTCTTTTTCGGAGCCAAAAATGAAAGGATAGGCCCTGAAGAGTATATTTCTTGGGACAATGGGAGAATTATTTGAGTCTTAGACTACTCCATTAAACCAGATGGTTGCTAACCACCAGAGTTCAGAGAAAGCATGACCACTAGACACTGATGTGGCCAGAAAAGGTTTTTGTGGAGAGATGGTAACCGAGCCAGATCTGAAAGGGCCTAAACGGTAGGGAGGAGAATAACATGGTCCCTGTCACCACAAAGGATGCTGGAGGGTATGTGGGGTTGACCTATTTATTTATTTATTTTTGTACCAGGGGTTGAGCCCAGAGGTGCTATACCACTGAGCCATATCCTCAGCCCTTTTTATTATTTTATTTTGAGACAGGGTCTTGCTAAATTCCTTAGGATGGCTTTGAACTTCAGGTCCTCCAACCTTAACCTCCCAGACTGCTGGGATTACAGGTGTACACCACCACACCTGGTTGGGGCTGATCCTCTTAGATGGAGTGTGCCATTCCCAGCTCTGGGATTCCTAGTGCTGAGGCCTCCAGCCTTGTAACCCGGGTTCCTAGGAATCCATGCTGAGTTTCTTCCTTCTCACTTAATCCCAGGATCCTGGCTGTCACCTGCATGCGTACCTCTCCCTCCACTTAGAGTCTGGCTAAAGTTCAGCAGCATTGGACATTGCCCTGCAACCCAGGGAAATGCTCTGGAGGGCTTTGTGGACTAGTTGAATTTGCAAGATCAGCTGCAGTTCCTGCTTGCTGAGAGGTTTGGGGGCTGAACCAAGTATGTTTAGCCTCTCTGCAGCATCTGAGGGCCTGGTCTTTCCTCAGCCCCTCCTTTTGTTCAAAGGGACCACTGATTCATGCAGCTTCTCCTGTGGAAGATGATTCTAAGAGGGAAAGCACTTTATCTGCGTAGTAAATTCTCTGAGTATGCATGATTTGATCTCTTTGTAGATTTTGAATGTTGAGCCCTCTGTTTCATGAGAAAGTTTTTTTTTTGATACTGAATACTGGAGATTGAACGAGGGGCACTTAACCACAGAGCCCTATCTGCAGCCAATTTTTTTGTTTTGTTTTGTTTTTTTGAGACAGGGTCTCAGTAAGTCTCACTGTACAGAGGGGAATAACCTGATTTCACATTAGTGGCTCAAAAACTAAAAACCAGAAACTCAGGCAGAGACTTGGGATGTTGAAGTCGGTCCATGCCCGACTTGGTGGCCCAGAGAATGACCTCTGGTGTAGGTGGACTGTG
Organism: Aplodontia rufa; assembly: GCA_004027875.1. NCBI lineage: Eukaryota > Metazoa > Chordata > Mammalia > Rodentia > Aplodontiidae > Aplodontia > Aplodontia rufa. The sequence continues at coordinate 63,906 of PVKS010003252.1, read as the reverse complement.
TTCATGCGCTCATCCTGGGATTCACCAGCATGAGGCATTGGGCCAGTGACGTCACCGCGTGGGGCCTCTGGTTCCTTATCTGCAAAAGGGGGAGATAAACAATGCCTATCTCATAGCATAGTGCTTACTTTTTTTTTTTTTTTTTAAGAGAGGGACAGTGAGAGAGAAAGAGAGAGAGAGAGACAGAGTCAATTTCATTCAATTTTCCATGTGGCTTTCGTTGCCATGACACGTGTACATGGCTCTGGGGTTCGAACCCATGTCTTCGCACATGCCAGGCAAGCACAATAACGCTGAGCCACGGCTCCAGCCCTGCATAGAGCCTATTTCATAGCACAGTACCTATCTTGTAGCGTCACTTCAAGGTTCAAATGCAAGGAGCTTGCTATAGGACAGGGCGCCTGGTAGTCATGCTGAGGCAGCTCTTTCCTCTCGGGCACAGGCTGCGGGCCACCATTCTCAGGGCTTTGCAGTATCAGAAGCAGACTGCAAAGCCTCGCCCTTTTTCTCATCCTCCCTCTGTGGGCCTGGGGGCCACACGCTCACATGATCAGGGTGTCTGGTTGCCGGGTAGAGATAAACTCGCATCTCCCGACCCGAGAGAGGGGTGCTGTGGGAACAGACTCATCTCCACAGATCTCAAGCACTCTTTAGTTAAAAGAAGCCTAAGATGAACTTTGTTTAAGTAGAGAAGATTAGTCATGGAGATAATCAGATGGATGCATGTGAAAGTGTTTAGGAAAACTAAGTCATCCTGCAAGCACGGGCAATGTCGCCATAAAAGCCCCAGCGCAGTGGGCACGGAATGCCTTATGGCTGACACACGTGAAGTCAGCCTGTGCGAGTGGGCGCGTATCAGCCTGGAGTAAACTCAGCCTGCCTGACTCCTGTCTGTTCCTTCTGCCTCCCGCTCTCTGCCCCCAGGCGGCATGAAGCCCAATACATTGGTCCTGGGTTTCTACGATGATGCTCCACCGCAGGACCACTTCCTCACAGACCCTGCATTCGCTGAGCCAGCAGAAGGCACCAGAGAGGGTGGGTCTCCAGCCCTCAGCACCCTGTTCCCCCCACCCCGTGCTCCTGGGAGCCCCCGGGCTCTCAGCCCCCAGGACTATGTGGCCACCATGGCAGATGCCCTCAAGATGAACAAGAATGTGGTTCTGGCCAGGGCCTGTGGGGCCTTGCCCCCCGAGCGGCTGAGCCGGGGGTCCTGGAGCTCAGCTCAGCTTCATCATGTGGACGTGTGGCCCCTTAACCTGCTGCGGCCTCGGGGTGGGCCTGGCTACGTGGATGTGTGTGGCCTCTTCCTGCTGCAGATGGCAACTATCTTAGGAATGGTGCCTGCCTGGCACAGTGCCCGGCTCAGAATCTTCCTGTGCTTGGGGCCTCAGGAGGCCCCTGGGGCTGCTGAGGGGCGACTTAGGGCACTGTTGAGCCAACTAAGGATCCGGGCTGAGGTGCAGGAGGTGGTATGGGGCGAGGGTGCTGGGACTGGGACGCCGGAGGAGGAGGAAGGGGACTTTGTGAACGGTGGGTTGGGCAATGTGGAGGCAGAGGCCCTGGCCTACAGTGCCAATGCCCTGGTGCGGGCCCAGCAGGGGCGAGGCACTGGAGGGGGGCCTGGGGGACCAGAAGGTGGGGATGGCGAAGAGGGTCCTGCCACAGCCCTTACCTTCCTGTACCTGCCTCGGCCGCCTGCTGATCCTGCCCGCTACCCTGGCTACCTGGCGCTGCTGGAGACTCTGAGTCGAGACCTGGGCCCCACGCTGCTCATTCATGGTGTCACCCCTGTTACCTGCACTGACCTCTGAGGCTCTGGTTGGCTAGAGAGAGCCCACACTCATCCTGATTAACGGAGGATCTGCCTCACACTGGCCGGGACCTTGGGCCATGGAACTTGGAAGATGTTTTAAGGGGATCCTGGCCTCCGGCATTGCCCTGTCTTCTTTGAGAGAGGGACCTAGTGTTCTAATGCTGGGCGGCTGTCCCCACTGAGCAGGGGTGGGCATCTGCAGCCCTTCTCCCCAGCCAGGCCTCTCCCTTAACTGGTGCCTTGACGGGAGGGGCTGGTCTCCTCTGCGACTCTAGGCTACCTCAGTGTCCCCATCCTGGCCCCTGCGGTGGTGATATTCTTGTTCTGTTTTATTTTTCTAACTCCGCTGACCATGAATAAAACACCGAAACACTAAGGTCTGGCTGAGCACTGTTGGTGGGAAGATGAAAGGGAGGCGGGTGGGAAGGGAGAGGTCTGAAGAGGGGTGGAGACCAGGAGCCTCCAGCAACCTACAGGGAGGCTGCCACGTGCAGAGCTGGGCCCCGGGCCTGGGGGAATCCTCGGACTTGGAAGCAGGGCCTGGGCTTCCCACCCCAGGCTGCCCACACCCCCCTGCGGCTTGGCTCGGGTGCGGAGCCCTACCCTCTTGGCAGGAGGGGGCCGACTCTGGGAGGGACCGCAGATTAGGGCCTAGGGGGCCACGTGACCCTCCCCCAGGAATGCGGTGACGTCACCGGAGGCGTGGCCATCCCCAAAATTGGGGAGGAAGGGGAAAAAAAAGCCAGAAAAAACTTTCTTTCCTGGAGTCCCAAACGAGGTGTGGGACGGAAGAGGAGGGGTCTAGGCCACAGGCACAGGGCTCTGTGGGGCCCTGACCGCTGTCTGGAGTCCCTGTTCCTGGCCATGTCGGGGCCCACCTGGCTGCCCCCAAAGCAGCCGGAGTCCGTCAGAGCCCCTCAGGGAAGAGTGCTTCCCCGAGGCGCTCCTGGGCCTTCACCAGCCCAAGGAGCAGGTAAGGCAGCTCCCGCGAGGCCGAAGAGCTACAGGCCACCCATGCTCACCTCTGCCCTTTTACCCCCGTCCCTGTCCCTCCTGCTTCCTGCTGTCCCTTCCCCAAGTCAGCTGTGGCCAGCTTCCTGAGCCCTTGCCCAGCCTGCCCTGCCTCCTGCCCTATTCCCAGGTCCCCAAGTGCACAGGGAGGAGAGAAGTGGAGAGGGCAGCCTCCATGGGGGTGCGCCCTCCTCCTCCATCCCCACCTCTGGTCTCTCTTCCCTCACTTCAGCACTCCAGCCTCACCCCAGGGTCAATTTTTGCCCCCTCCCATCTGAGCAGTGTTATCAGCCCCCTGGGGGACCAGAGGATCGGGGGCCAACCTGGGTGGGGCCGCATGGAGCACCTCAGCGTTCGCAGGTAAGAACTGGAGTTGGGGTGAGTGGGACCCAGGGCCAGAGAGGGGACGTTGTGATCCGCATTCTTCCTGCTTTAGCTCCATCCCCAGGGGCTCCCCCCAGACAGGGGCGGCCTGCGCCCAGGAAGTCTGGATGCTGAGATAGATTCGCTGACTAGCATGCTGGCTGAGCTGGATGGGGGTCGAAGCCATACTCCAAGGCGACCAGACCGACAGGTGACATCCCGGTTCCTGTCCCTGCCTACCCCTGGCTTCCCGGCCTGCTTCCCTGCATTCTCAGTCCCAATCTGCCCTTACCTCCACCTTCCCTCTGTGCGTGAGCAACACACCAATGTGGAGGAATTAGGAGCCACTGTAGGGCTTGGACCTTGTCAAAGGCCGGTGCTTCCTGGGGGGCCGCCTGTGACTTGGGACTGTGCTCACCGCTTCTGCTCTGCCTTTCTTCCCAGGCTTACGACCCCTCTCAGCCCCCTGCCTACCGCCCGGGCTCCCTGAAGCCCAATGGAGGGGGTGTTCTGCCCCTGCCTCTCCCAGCATCCCCCTACGGGGGCCCCACTCCGGCCTCCTATGCTACCGCCAGCACCCCAGCCGGCCCTGCCTTCCCCGTGCAGGTGAAGGTGGCACAACCTGTGGCAGGCTGCGGCCCGCCCAGGCGGGGGGCTTCTCAGGCCTCTGGGCCCCTCCCGGGCCCCCACTTTCCTCTCCCAGGCCGAGGTGAAGTCTGGGGGGCTGGCTACAGAAGCCACCGGGAGCCAAGGCCAGGGGGTAAGGAGGAGGCTGCTGGAGTTTCTGGCTCCGTAGGAGGAGGAAGAGGAGGCGGGCATGGGCCCCAGGTAAGCCTGGGGCACTGGGGTTTGGGGTCCTCATAGACAACTGGACTACATGTGGGGTGGGGGCTGGAGGGTGTTTAAGGTCCTGGTTTTGGAGTAGAGTCAGAGGTTAAGGATCAGGATGTACTGGGAGAGGAGGGAGCTGCCCACTGGATTCTGGGCTTTCTGGGCGGGATTGCCTGGCATCAGGGGCTAGAGGTAGCACTGACTCCCTCTGAGTCCCACCTCCAGGTCCCCCTGAGCCAGCCTCCAGAGGAGGAGTTGGAAAGACTGACCAAGAAGTTGGTGCATGACATGAGCCACCCGCCCAGTGGGGAGTACTTTGGTGAGCTGGGTAGGGTGGGAGTAGGGAGAAGACTGTGGATCCACCTCTTGATCTTTGCAGACTGAGTCCATCCCTCCCTGTCCTCAGGTCGATGTGGTGGCTGTGGAGAAGATGTGGTTGGGGATGGGGCTGGGGTTGTGGCCCTGGACCGCGTCTTCCACGTTGGCTGCTTCGTGTGTTCCACGTGCCGCGCCCAGCTCCGGGGCCAGCATTTCTACGCCGTGGAGAGTAGGGCGTACTGCGAGAGCTGCTATGTGGTGTGTGGCTAGGGCTGAGGGTGCCGGAGTCGGCAGTGGGATGTGGGGTCCTCCATTCAAGGGGGAACCACATGCTCAAGCCCAAAAGAATGGGGCTGGATGCTGGAGGACTCAAACTGATGTACAAGAAAGGAGGAATTAAGTGGCTAAATTTCGGCTGGTAGAGAGGGAGGACGAGTCCCTTACATGTGGGAAGCGTTTTAGCGGTAAGGGAATATGTGAAATTCCCACATATTCTGTGAGGCAGAGGTGACTGTTGATTCATTCGATAGGAAGTGGAAGCTCAGAGGAGTTAAATTCCTTGTCCAGGAAGCTGCCGTGCTAGGGATGTGAACTCAGATCTGCTGAGTCCCCCTTTCACTGAATCATATGCAGCAGGCTATACACACTCATGGGTGGGTTATCGGTCCCTTCCCTCCTGCTGTTGTTCCCTTCTCTGACCTTCCTGCCCTCTTTTGCAACAGGCCACCCTGGAAAAATGCTCCACATGCTCTCAACCCATCCTGGACAGGATCCTGCGGGCCATGGGGAAGGCCTACCACCCTGGCTGCTTCACCTGTGTCGTGTGCCACCGTGGCCTGGATGGCATCCCCTTCACTGTGGATGCGACTAGCCAGATCCACTGCATTGAGGACTTCCACAGGTGAAGCCTGGGCCCTGCCCAACCTCAGGATATCTGGCCTTTCCCCTCTCACTGTGCTTGGTGTCCCAGGATTGGCCCTTCCTGGATCGCTTCTCTTCTCTTTGACATTACTCTCTTTCCCGAGACCCAGGATTGTATCTCTGGCCTTTCCTGTTCCCCCCTGTATCCTACCTTGTCTGGGCTCATTGTGAAACCCCCACAACCCTGGGGTCTAACAGCCTTCTTGGTTCCCTCACACCCCAGGAAGTTTGCCCCACGATGCTCTGTGTGTGGTGGGGCCATCATGCCTGAGCCAGGTCGGGAGGAGACAGTGAGAATCGTTGCTCTGGATCGAAGTTTTCACATTGGCTGTTACAAGTGTGAGGTGAGGGGGCCTGGGTAAGAGCATGGGGCTGTCAAGGGCTGGCATGCGTGGGATGGGCACAGGGGTGAAGGGACCTAGGGATCTGGGGCTGATGAAAACTGTTGCTTCTTCCAACAGGAGTGTGGACTGCTGCTGTCCTCTGAGGGGGAATGTCAGGGCTGTTACCCACTGGACGGGCACATCTTGTGCAAGGCCTGCAGTGCCTGGCGCATCCAGGAACTCTCAGCCACGGTCACCACTGACTGCTGAGTCTTTCTAGAAGCATCTGCTATGAACACAGTGCATCCATCACCCTCTCTGACATCTACCTTTACAACCAAATGCTGTCTCTCCTTTATCCAATCATGAAATAATAATGCCTCAAGAGTTGACAAAACACTTTCAAATCTATTGTCTCCCCTGAGTCTCATAGCTGTCCAATACAAGCACACTTGGTACTGTCTGTTTACATGGGAGAATGTCAGAGCTGATCCAGATCCTAGATTGTAGGGTCCTCAAGTGACAGAGCCAAAAAAAAAGAATCAATTTTTATTTTTTAATCAGCTGTTTCTGCGGCACTTAGTTGTGTATGTCGTGCTGGGGTTTGAACCTCGGTCCTTGTGCATGGCAGGCAAGTGCTCAACCGCTGAGCCACCGTGCTACACTCTAAATTAAAAAGAAAAAGAAATTTTTTCTTTTTTTCCCTTTGGCGTAAAGATTCCTCTTGTCAGCGCAGAAGCAAGGCTGAAGCACGCTTCAGGGAGGCGGCATTTGCCATACTTGAGCCTCACACTCAACTCTTTGCGAAGGGACTTGGTGTTACCCCGGGGATGGGTGGTGCAGACAGGCTAGATTAACGTTGAGATTTGTCCATTTTGCGTGATGGGGCCGACCTAGGAGCCTCTGTCCAAGAAAACCAAGAACGATGGGTTTTGCAGGAACCAATGAAGGCTGGTTCTCCGGTGGGAGCAGAAAATGGTGGGAGGAGATGCTTTAAAATGGTTGCTTCTAGCCTCTAGTCCCTAACGCCCAAGCTCCCCAAGACCCTGTCCTGCGCGACGAGAGGGTGAAACCACCCCCGGAGGAGATCAGGAGGCTCCTGGTGCAGGTGGTGCGTGCACGGAAGCGGTGGAACGCGAACTGGCTCTGAACACTGGGGAGGCACAACCCTCCACCTTTGCCCGAGGACACGCTACCTTCGCGCTCGCAAGGCGCTGCTATCTTCGCGAGATCCACCTTGGTCGAGCTCGGCTTCCGTAGTTCCTTCTCGTTGGCGCAGTTCTCGTCCCGGAGCCGCGCGAGACTTCCATGTCCCCGCCCCTTCCCATCACCCCTTATTTTCGCCTTTTCTCTTTGCCTTGGTTCTAGTTCGGGCCGCGCGGGGGCTCGTTTGTGGCTAGAGGCTGGGGTCAGCGGGCGACGCAGGCGCAGCGCTAGTGGCGTGCGCGACCGCTCATTCTCGGTTGTCCCACTCTCCTCCCCTCTTTTCGGCCCTCTGGCCGAGAGCCCCTGCGTCTCGCTCTGACCCTCTACGTCTTGCTCGTCGCGCGCCCGTGTCGCCTGGAAAACAAGCCCGCCTTCGCGCGCCACCAACGGCTGCGGCCGCTCCCAGGTGGGGGAGGGGCGGGGCTCAAGTGGGGGGTGGGCTGGAGCGGGCCCGAGGGAGGGGACCTTGCCCGCCGACTGTGCCCGACTGTGCCCGGGAGACCCTCGGGGCGAGTGGAAGCCTCGGAGCCAGCCCGGATGGCGGGGGCTGCGGAAGGCTGGCTTTGCAGGGGGGGAGGCGGGCGCGCTGCCCCCGAGGGACCTTCCCTCGTTACGTCCTTCCTTGTTCAACTCCCTGCCCACCCCTCCCCGGGCCCCAGGTCCCCTCCGACCGCGCCATGGGTGACAGTGACGACGAGTACGATCGAAGGCGCAGGGACAAGTTTCGAAGAGAGCGCAGCGACTACGACCGTTCCCGAGAAAGAGACGAAAGACGGCGAGGGGACGACTGGAATGATCGGTAATTTTGTCCTCGTCCTCCCCAGTCTCATTCTGTTCCACTGCGCCCTCTTTGTTTTCCCACCTACAGTTTTATTTGGATGAGCCACAGTGAAAGCCCTCATCGAACCGTTTTCTGTGGTTCTGTGTATTTGCTGTTGGCCGGAGAACTAGCGGTGGCTTCATTTTTGAAATGTCCTTAAGATCAAAGCGGTAGAACTTTGAGGATGGAGAAACACTATTTATACAGGGACCCAAATTAAGCGGTTTTTTTGTTTGTAAATTATGCCTTAGAAAGATTAGTTCAGAAAGTGATAATGTAGAGATGATTGGAGAGGTGCTTCTTGTAATAAGTTCACCTAATACTTAAGAGTTCTTTTGGGCAGCACCATTTGGGTTCATTGATGAGGTTTGAATTCACTCCTGATTAGCTTTCTAAGATGATCATTTTAGAGTTAATTACAGTTAACATGGTTTCCTTAAAAAACTTCTCAAGTGGTTTCAGGTAAGGAAATCAAGATGAGAAGAAATGTGGAAGGTTTTTTAATTCAAGGGAAGTTAGTAATTGATCAGTTTGCCCATAATCTCATGATGGTGGAGGCTTATGTGGCACATTGTTTTCCTTGGTATTTTCTAAAAAGGAGAAATCAAAGGTGCTAATTTGAATTCTGAAGCTAGATGAGATGTGGTTACTGCCCGTAGGAGCTTACAGTGTAGGGCTTTTTGGCATGGGGGCCAAAATGGCATTGGGTGCATGCTGCAAATGTGTATATGTAAGGCATAAGAAAGATGGTAAGTGTTGAGGGAACAGATGTTTGAGGCAGGGGAGTCGTGGAGGTGGGGTGTGAGGGAGAGCTACAGGAGTGATAATTAGGCTTGCAAAAGTGAGTTGGCAATTGCTTTGACACTGATAATGGGAACAAGTTGGGGTTGTGGGAATGATGCTTGCAAACCAGCATGTATTCAAGTTTGGTCAGTGTTAGTGGTTCTCAAAATGCCTAAAACCCTAGTGCGTATGCAAGGCTAAAAAAAAAAATTTTTTTTTAAATTTTTGGGGGGCTGGAGTGGTGGCTCAGCGGTTATGGCGCTTGCCTAGCATGTGTGAGGACCCGAGTTCGAACCCCAGCACCACGTACACAACTGGGTGTTGTAGCAACAGAGGCCACATGAAAAACTAAATAAAGTTGTTTCTCTCTCTCTCTCTCACTCTCACTCTCACTGTCCCTCCTTCTTTAAAAAAAAATTTTTCTTTTTTTGGTACTGGGAATTGAACCCAGGGGCACTGAACTGCTGAGCCACATCTCCAGCTTTTATTTTTTAATTTTAATTTTTTAATTTTTTTAAAGAGAGGGACAGTGAGAGGGAGAGGAAGAATCAGCTTTATTTAGTTTTTCATGCAGCCTTCATCGCTCGCACACTTCGCTGTGCAAGTAGTGATGGGGTTTGAACCTGTGTCCTTGCGCTTGCCAGGCAAGCACTGTAGCTGATGAGCCACAGCTCCAGCCCCCTCGCCCCTTTTTTTTTTTTTTTTTTTTTTTCGAGACAGGGTCTTGCTACAGGGTCTTGCTGAGTTGCTTAGGTTCTCACTAAGTTTTTGGGACTGGCCTTGAACTTGGAATTCTCCTGCGGCAGCCTCCTTAGCGATATTACAGGCTTGTGCCACTGTGGTAGCCTAAAATTGTTTTTGTGGTCAACTAAAGTAGTGCTGTATTCACTGATGGCATTGTAGCAATAGTGGGTAAAACTAAAACTGCTGATGCCTTAAAATCAGAAAAATGATAACAGCTGTTTTTTTTTTTTAATTTAAAGCTTGTTTCATTTAAGGTCATTGATAAAATAAAGATTTTTATTTGATTAAATTGGAGGTTTGCTTATTCATCCTTTTAATATCTATGGTGAAAAGTATGCATAAGTCATTCTGAATGTAGAAGGTCAGTGGTTTTCTTGAGCAAAAGCAGTTGTATGATTGAGTTGAGAGTAGAACTGATCTTTTTCTTTGATGCCATTTTTATTTGAATGGTTTTCAAGCAGTGTTGATTCATATTTGGTTATTTGTCAGAACTAAGAACTTGTTACTTTGAAGAACGTTGTTGGAATTTGTTGCCAGTGATGACATAGAACTTTTTAGTAAAAGCTAATATTTTGGAAAACTTGTATCTTAACAATGTGAGCTCGACAGCTTTTCAGTACATACAGACTTTTTTGATGAGAGAAGTAGTAAACTAAGAAATATGATATTTTGATTTTGTGTTTTGAGGCTTGTCAAGAGCTGTTCAAAGAGCAAGGTAGAGCAGTGATATGAATGTAGCAGAGTACACAGTGTTTACACATATGGTTTTAGGTTGAACATTCCAACTAATCTTTAAGAAGACTGAGGCAGGGGAGCTGGAACAGCGGTTCAATGGTTAGGGCGAGCGAGGATGCAGGTTGGATCCCCAGCACCATGTACGTGATGAAGTGTCAGAGCAATGAAAGCCACATGAAAAACTAAATAGAATTGATTCTGTCTCCTTCTCTCTCTCTCTCACGGCCCCACTCTTTCTTTTAAAGAAAGGAAACTGAGGCGGAGCTGGGCATGGTGGCCCATGCCTGTGATCCCATCAACTCAGGAGACTGAGGCTGGAGGATTGCAAGCTCAAGGCCAGCATCAGTCATTTAGTGACATTGTCTCAAAATAAGTGAAAAGGACCGAGGATGTAGCTTTATGGTAAAATGCCCTACGTACCTAAGTACCAAAAAGAAAAGAAAGAAAAAAATTGCAAAGTTATCTGAAGACTATTCAATATTTCCTTTGTAACTACGTATAAAAGGAGCGTGAGGACAGATTTTTTTTTTCTGTACCAAACAACATACAAATTAAATGTAGAAGCTGTCTTCTGTTAAGCCACACCTTGAAGAGATTTATAAACTTGTAAAAACAATGCCACTCTTTTTTTTTATAGTAATTTTTCATAAAAACATGAAATTTGGGGCTGGAGAGGTGACTCAGTGATAGAGCACTTGCCTGTCATGTGCGAGCCCCAGAGTTTGATCCACAGCACCACATAGTGCAACTAAGTGAAGGAAAAACAAAAATGAAATTAACTCTCTCTAAAAACAAAGCCGAATAAAACAGGAAATTTATATTCGTGCGTAATTTTAAGATTAATTAATTTAATTAAGGTATTAATTTTGTCTTAATATAGTGTGTTGATAGACAACGCATATAAGCAAAACTTTTTTGGGGTCTTCCATATTTTTTCAGAGCAGGGCTCAGGGTAGAACTCCGTGGTAGAGTGCATGTTAGAGGTCCGGGGCTCCAGCCTCCACACCCTGCCACAAGAATTTTTTTTCCCTTTTAGAATGTAAAGTGGGTCTCCAGAGCAAAGAGTTTTTTGTTAAGATGGGACAGGCAGCCAAAAGCAGCGCCACAGGCCTGGAATCCCATCAACTGAAGAGACTGAGGCAGGAGGCTCACAAGTTCAAGGTCAACCCGAGCAATTTAGGGAGGCCCTGTGCAACCTAGTGAGACCTGTCTCAGAAGAAAATATGAAAAGGCCTGGATTCAATCCCTAGTATTCCCTTCCCAAGGTGGGGTTGGAAGCAACTGGTTACTTACCAGAGGGGAGGTTGGAATGACAGCTAGGAAAGCCAGAGTATCGAACCGGGTTGTTTAGTGGCGTTTAAGCAAGGGCATATGGTGTAATCAGGATTACTTTGACAGTGAAGTGGGGAGAAGGTAGATGTGGGTAACCAGAGCTAAATGACAAGGGCAAGGGCTAGGGCCAAGGCTGGGGCTGCTAGAGGAGAGGACCGCTTTGATAGGCTCTGAGGTGGACACAGTAACGTGAATGGTGAGGACAATGCTTGATAACTGGATAGCTGGGGATTTGTTCATGTGACAGTAGGCAGCAGGGAGCGTGCAGGTAACAAATTTGGGCCCATAGTGGTGGGGCCGATAGGCTCATTTCTACATTATAAATTTGAGGTGACGGCAGACTTCAAATAGGATTTTTTCTTTTTTTGGTGATGCTGGCGTAGAAGTCAGGGCCTGGTGTGTGCTGAGTGTACTCCCTACCCCTGAGCCACAACCTCAGCCTGCTAGTAGGGGATTCGCCAATGGAATGGCTTAGGAAGAAGGCCAGGCTGGAGGAGGAGGAGAGCTTTCAGTGGTGGGCAGTGGCTGGAGTGGTGAAAGTAGAAAAAGCCATTTTCTGATTAGAGAGTCGTTGGGTACTTTTCTGCTTTTTGTGTCAGATGTCAGCTAGTGTAGGAGGGGCCTGTCCAGGAGTGTGGGCTCAGCCTGCCCGGCTGTATCAGTAATTACCTTGTTCTTATGTCCAGAGAGTGGGACCGTGGCCGTGAACGCCGCAGTCGAGGTGAATATCGAGACTATGACCGGAATCGCAGGGAGCGCTTCTCTCCTCCACGCCATGAGCTCAGCCCCCCGCAGAAGCGCATGAGGCGGGACTGGTGAGATGGCATCAGTTTGTCTTGAGCTTTGGTTCCCCTGGGCCTCCGCTCCCTTCCCTCCCCTCCGCAGAAAGCTGCTTGTTTCCTTCCGTCAGACTTCTTAATCCTTTAAACCTTTGGATGAGAGACCATATTATTCTGTGTGTGCCCCTCCCTCTGGCCCTCCTCTGTACTCTGGAGAGACGATTCTGGTTCTTTCTCAGTCTGATTTTTGTGTCCCCTACCCTCAGGGATGAGCACAGCTCTGACCCATACCACAGTGGCTATGACATGCCCTATGCTGGGGGTGGTGGGGGCCCAACTTACGGCCCCCCTCAGCCCTGGGGCCACCCAGACGTCCACATCATGCAGCACCATGTACTGCCTATCCAGGCCAGGTAAAGAGGGGTTCTGGGGAGAAAGGAGTTGGTAGGCTTGCGGGTGGATTTGGGCTAGAGCCAGGGAGCGGGCCAGACACACAGGGTTGCCTGTGGGGCCATAGCACTTGGTGCTTGGGGTGGTGTCCATGGTGAGCAGCTGGCTACCGTGGAAGCCACACAAGCAAGACTTCTGTCTTCCCCCCAGGCTGGGCAGCATTGCCGAGATCGACCTAGGTGTGCCGCCGCCCGTGATGAAGACCTTCAAGGAGTTCCTTCTCTCGCTGGATGACTCTGTGGACGAGACTGAGGCTGTGAAGCGCTATAATGACTACAAGCTGGATTTTCGAAGGCAGCAGATGCAGGATTTTTTCCTGGCTCATAAAGATGAGGAGTGGTGAGTGCCCCCACTTCCCTGTGCCTTTTCCCTGGCATGTTTCCCCTGGCCCTGCCAGTGGAGCTGCAGCCCTCTCCTACTCCCATTTTCCCCAGTCTGGAATTTCCTGGGGGTGGGGGAGGGGAAGTATAACAGCACTGGCTGATGGGGGTCTCCTCCTTACTTTGGCGACTGCCACAGCCCTCCCCATGCCTCCCCAGTCTCCCTTCTCCACTGTCCTCACCTGGGACACCTCCAGGCAGATGGCCAGAGCCACCTGGCTCCTGGGGGCAGCAGACAAGACTGCTTCCCACTTGCTGGCATTGGGCCATTGTCATCCCTGATCACCAGGACCCTGTATGGCTGTGGCATCCTCCCAAAAACGACGAGTGACTCCAGACAAGAAAAGCAAAGATCTCAGGGTCATTTGACAGAAAAAGAATTTTAATTTTTTTTCCTTTTGTGGATGTTTTAATTTTAATCAACCATCTTTTCCCCCCTTCCTGCTCCTCCTCCTCCTCATCCTCTTTCTGCTCCTCCTCCTTGAAAAGAGCCAGAACTGGGAACTACACCCGCTCATCGACGGAGCTCGGAGCAAACCCACCTCCACCCCCACCATACCCAGCCCATACATGAGCCCCTGGGCTGAGCCGCGCTGCCCCGGCCAGGCAGACAGGCAGGGCACTGCTGTGCACAATGCAGCAGTCTAGCTGAATGTGATTGCTCAGGCAGCTAGTCAGTCAGGGCCCCCACCGCGGAGTCCCGCGGGGGCGGGGCATCTGGGCCGGGAGCCCCAGCCAGGAGCCAGCCGGTGGCCCACCAGCCAGCATGGGCCCTGGGCGCCACTAGTTAAATCTTGAGCTCTGTTTGACCAAGCAGCCAAGGTAAAGATCCTGGAGGTGACGCCTGCGGCTTTCCTCTCCTCTCTGCTCCACCTGTGGTTCTGTTCTGTCTTACTGTTCCCTCTTTCTGATTGCTCTGTACGTTCTGTCTTGATCTCTCACCCACCTTTCATTCTTCCCCTGTCCCTGTTCTTGCTTTCCGCCCACACTTCCTTCCTCTCTGTTTTCATTTTGTCTAGTACTTTTTTTTTTTCCTTTGTTTTCAATTTCTAGGCCTTTCTCACACTTTCCTCTTCCTTTCCTCATATGCCTAATTTCTTCTGGTTTTTCTCCCAAGGTCCTATTGAAATGTTTTGTTTTTCATGCTCCTCCCTAACCCTCCAGCCCTCCTTTTTCTATCCCTGGGGCCAGTTACCTGAGGCTACATGGGCACTTCGGTTCTCCCCCTTTGGTCTCTTCCTGTCCCTTCACCATCTTGCTTATCTTTCCAAGGGGGGAGAAAGATGTCCTGCCTTTTGGCTTTTGCTATCTGGTGTACTTCAGGTTTCCTTCTGTCTTCCACCTAGGGGTGGAGGGAGTTGGCGGGAGCCGTTTTCACTGTAGTCTGGGGTTGGCAATGAGAGGGAGGTTCTTTGGGGCCTACCATTACCCTAGCCTTCCACTGGAGCTTGGGAAACTGCCTTTTTAAGTTAGTGTTTCCCAAAGACTTAGAGCCATAAATCTGCCTCTCCAACCCTGGCTTCCCCCTGTAGTTGTTGGTCTTCCCAAATCCAGAGCTCTTATTTCCTGGTTGTCCCCCAGATTTTTTCAGAGCACAAACTATGGTTCCTTTCGGGGTGTTGGGTGGTTCTAGTGCACCTCTCTCCAATAATCTCCTCTCCTTTTATGTATGACCTTTTATGGGTGTGAGAGGATGGGGACTGTGCCCTGACTTTCCTGGGCCCCTCCCCACAAACTGACCCTGACCCCTGGTGACTATTTTGTCTTTTCCCTCCCTGCTTCCCTTCCTAGGTTTCGATCTAAGTACCACCCAGATGAGGTGGGGAAGCGTCGGCAGGAGGCCCGGGGGGCCCTGCAAAACCGATTGAGGGTATTCCTGTCTCTCATGGAGAGTGGCTGGTTTGAAAATCTCCTCCTGGACATAGACAGAGCTGATGCCATTGTCAAGATGTTGGATGCTGGTACATGGACTTGGCCCATGGGGTGGAGGCTGTTTGGTCATCCAGGATCTTGGTTGGGAAATAGAAGCAGATTGACAGAAGCCAGAGCCCCTGGGTTGTGACTTTTGCCTTTGTTGGTAGCTGTGATTAAGATGGAAGGAGGCACAGAGAATGATCTACGCATCCTGGAGCAGGAGGAGGAGGAGGAGCAGGCGGGAAAGCCTGGGGAGCCTAGCAAGAAAGAGGAAGGCCGGGCTGGGCCAGGCGTGGGGGATGGAGAGCGCAAGCCTGGTGATAAGGACGAGAAGAAAGAAGATGGCAAACAGGTCAGTGCGGCGGGGTGCAGAGGAGCTGGAACCAGGGGCTGTATTGGTTGGGGTGGGGAAGGGGAACCTCTGGGCTCAGCTAGGGAGGGTGGGGGGCTGTGATACAGGTTGAAGGGGAGATTAGACATCCCCAGTAATTCTCTCTTCCTGCAGGCTGAAAACGATAGTTCTAATGATGATAAAACGAAGAAATCTGAGGGTGACGGGGACAAGGAAGAGAAGAAAGAAGACTCTGAGAAGGAAGCTAAAAAGGTAGGTGTCTCTAGGGGCTGGAGCGGTGGCTCAGCGGTTTCGGTGCTTGCCTGGCAAGCACAAGGACCCTGGTTCAAGCCCCAGCACCACGTACACAGCTAGGTGTTGGAGCAACTAAGGCCATGTGAAGAACTAAATAAAATTGATTCTCTCTTTCTGTCTCTCTCACTGTTCCTCTCTCTTTATTAAAAAAAAAAAAAAAAGGGTAGGTGTCTCTTGCTTGGGGCCTGCCTATCAGGGCTGTGGTTGGCCTTGACTGACTTGGCCCTGTTGCTGTGACTCTGCAGAGTAGCAAGAAGCGGAACAGGAAACACAGTGGTGACGACAGCTTCGATGAAGGCAGTGTGTCTGAGTCTGAGTCTGAGTCTGAGAGTGGCCAAGCTGAGGAGGAGAAGGAAGAAGCTGGTGGGTTTTATTTCTGCTTCTAGTCCTGCGTGGGGTGGGGGCGGAGAAGTTGGTGAAATTGATGGGAGGGTGTTGCTGGCTAGTGTGGTGGGTGGGTGTTTCTGGGGGCAGTTAAAGCTTTTCTATCTACACCACCAAAGTTAACAATAAAATTCATCAACTCTACCACCTCCTGCATAGAAGAAGCACTTAAGGAGAAGGAGAAGCCCAAGGAAGAAGAAAGGGAAAAGCCGAAGGATGCCGCGGGGCTGGAGGTCAAGCCCCGGCCCCTGCACAAGACCTGCTCCCTCTTCATGCGCAACATTGCGCCCAACATCTCCCGGGCTGAGATCATTTCTGTGAGTGGGGAAATTGGTGTTAGGACAGGGCTGACCCAGGCTCAGCTCCTTTGGGTTGGGGGTGGAGAGAAGGCAGTCTGCTGCTGCTAGTGATGCCTTCGACATGGGGAGGCCCCTGCCTCCTTGCACGGTGGCTCTAGGGTGCTGGAGGTCTTAAATGACTGGTTTTTCCTTGCATGATGATGGGAAGGATTGAAAGGCGGTTCCCCAAGGTTCCGAGGACTTGGGGACTGGAGAAAGGTGAATCCTTTAATCACTGTAAATGGGTTTTGTGTTACTTTGCTTGCAGCTTTGTAAAAGATACCCAGGCTTTATGCGCGTAGCCCTGTCGGAGCCCCAGCCTGAGAGGAGGTAAGGAAGAAGATGCAGGGGGAGGGGTCAGTGGCCAGCATCATCTCCATTCCGTGACTGTGCTGACATTCTTTCTTGTGTAGATTTTTCCGTCGTGGCTGGGTGACCTTTGACCGCAGTGTTAATATTAAGGAGATCTGTTGGAACCTGCAAAATATCCGAGTGAGTGCTGGGAGTGGGACTTGGATGGAGGAAGAGACAGTGTCACTCTCCTTGTTCACACTAACTCTGACTCCCTTGTCTGTTTAATTTGCTCGCATTACTTATTTACTCCTATTCCTGGGTGAGCTCTGAGGCCATTACCATGGACAAGACACCTTTGGTCCCTGTCCTCAGGGAGCTCAATCACTGGTGTTCTCCGTAGGGTTCAGTGTTTTTTTTTTTTTAAAGGGACAGTGAGAGAAAGAATCATTTTATTTAGTTTTTCATGTGACTTTCGTTGCTCTGACACTTTGTTGTGTACATAGTGCTGGAGTTCGAACCTACGTCCTTGCGCTTGCCAGGCAAGCACTGTAACCGCTGAGCCACCGCTCCAGCCCCAGGGTTCAGTCTTTGAGTTGCTGCTTCTGGGAGGGTAGGTTCTGATTGTGTTCTTTCTAGCTCCGGGAATGTGAGCTGAGCCCTGGTGTGAACAGAGACCTGACCCGTCGTGTCCGCAACATCAACGGCATCACACAGCACAAACAGATTGTGCGCAATGACATCAAGCTGGCTGCCAAGCTGATCCATACTCTGGATGACAGGACCCAGCTCTGGGCCTCTGAGCCTGGGACACCACCTCTGCCAACAGTCAGTGACTCCCCAGGGAACTGTTTCCAAAGCAGCCAATATCACCTTGTGTTCCTGACACCTCTTGATCACACCTGATCTGTAGCAGTGACCCCTTGGGTCCACCCACACCCGCCCTTACTTGGCCCTCTCTGCCCTGGGTAGCATCTCCACCTTCTGGCAGAAGAGACTGACGTAGCCATTTGTGGGCTAGGGTAGAATGAGCACACAGCTAAGTTCAGTGATGGGAGGCATAGGTCTTAGCTTCATCAAGTGAGCCCAGAACTCCTTTCCCGCCACAGTGCTTTTCCGTTTCCTGCAGCTCCTGGGCTCCCCACCCTGAGGCGTCACTCTGCTTCACTTCTGTGTCTCCCTCTCCACCAGAGTCTGCCCTCGCAAAACCCAATCTTGAAGAATATCACTGACTACCTGATCGAGGAAGTGAGTGCTGAGGAGGAAGAGCTCCTGGGGAGCAGTGGGGGAGTCCCCCCTGAGGAACCACCTAAGGAAGGGAACCCAGCAGAGATCAACGTGGAACGGGATGAGAAGCTGATCAAGGTGCCAGCTGAAGCCGTGTGTGAGGTGTGCAGTGTGGCTCAGGCAGCGAAGGGGCAAGGTGATGACCCAGTGGCTTTCTGTTGTCTGTAGGTATTGGATAAGCTCCTTCTCTACCTGCGCATTGTACATTCCTTGGATTATTATAACACCTGCGAGTACCCCAACGAGGATGAGATGCCCAATCGCTGTGGCATCATCCATGTCCGGGGGCCCATGCCTCCCAACCGCATCAGTCATGGAGAGGGTACGTTTGTTCCACTGCCCATTCTCTGCCCAATGGCCTCTGGTTAGCCCCTCTGGTAGTAATGCTCTGCTACTCCCTCCTCGTGCCCTACTCTCTCTGTTCCCAATCACAGTGCTGGAGTGGCAGAAGACCTTTGAGGAGAAGCTGACTCCGCTGTTGAGTGTGCGGGAATCCCTCTCCGAGGAGGAAGCCCAGAAGATGGGTCGCAAGGACCCTGAACAAGAAGTGGAAAAGTTTGTCACCTCCAACACCCAGGAACTGGGCAAGGATAAGTGGCTGTGTCCTCTCAGTGGCAAGAAATTTAAGGTCTGGGATGTTGGAGAATTGGTGGGGTGGAATTGGCTGTTGGCCTTCCAGGTTGAGTCTGGGACTGAGGGAACCCACATCACTTCCTCTGTCTTGACCTTGACCTGCTCTTTACCACCCAGGGCCCTGAGTTTGTGCGCAAGCATATCTTCAACAAGCATGCAGAGAAGATTGAGGAAGTCAAGAAGGAGGTGGCATTCTTTAACAATTTCCTCACAGATGCTAAGCGCCCAGCTCTGCCTGAAATTAAGCCAGCTCAGCCACCTGGCCCTGCCCAGAGTAAGATACGATCCATGAGGGTCTGGCGTCTCCCCCATGCCTATGCAGGGATCCCTGTTTCTCTTTAAATGTCACCTCCTGAGAAGTTTCTAGCCTCTGCTCAGGCCATATTCCTAGAAGTCATTTGTCATCACATTTCCCCCCTCCCCGCAGTAATTCATGTTCCTGTCTGTGTTGTACTCCCCCCAGGTTTGACCCCGGGACTCCCCTACCCACACCAGACTCCCCAGGGTCTGATGCCCTATGGTCAGCCTCGGCCTCCCATCTTGGGCTATGGAGGTAAGTATGGGAGGGGGCAGAAAGGTTATAGTGGTTGTATGGGGCTAGAGGAAGAAAATTTAGGCCATGGTTGAGGTCAGTTTTTTTAATTCAACACTGTTCTTTCTCAGCTGGTGCTGTCCGCCCTGCAGTCCCTACAGGAGGGCCTCCATACCCCCATGCCCCATATGGTGCTGGCCGAGGGAACTATGATGCCTTTCGAGGCCAGGGTGGTTATCCTGGGAAACCTCGCAACAGGTGAGAGTGAGCTCAGATATCCAAGTTTTCTCACCCCCTTCAAACTCCGGGACCTTCAATTCTCATCCTCCTTCCCATCTTTATCTCACAGGATGGTTCGTGGAGACCCAAGGGCCATTGTGGAATATCGTGACCTGGATGCCCCAGATGACGTTGATTTCTTTTGAGCCGCCCCCTTTCCCCCATTCCTATTATCTGTAATTGTGACTGCCTTGTCCCATCAGCTGAGAATTTTTTGTACATTCAGACATAACTGCCAATAAAAGCACTTCAGTAGTGACTCAACTCGGTCGGTGTATGTTATACAAGTTCCCAAGCTGCCCCAAACACTGGCAGGGGCCATGGTTAATTGGGCCTTGCCACTTTATTACTGATGCTGACAGCCCCTCTCAGCTGGAACACCTTTGAGGAGCTCATGCCTGCCATTAGTCTCAGTTCTGGGGCTTTGCCTTCAGTCCAGGGTGTGCTGATGCTTCTCAGTTACGGCTGGTTAGGCACAGGTTGTAGAAGGAGTTGGAGTCAAAGGCCGTGCTAACCTCTTGCCATCCAACCCACCCGGCAGCCTGTAGTTCACTGGGGTCTTTTGGAGTGCCCCAGTAGTGAGGGTCCAGGATCAGGACATAGGCTTCCGTGCCAGGCCCCAGGCAGACTCCCAGCAGGGCCTTGGACTGGGCATCCGCATCCCCTCCCACCATCACAGGGCCGCCGCCCCCAGTGAAGTGGGAGTGAAGTCTCTCCAGTTCCCCCTGAAGCCCTGCTCCACGGGGCACATGGCATAGGCGCCCCTGGGGTCCTCCAAAGTGCTCGAGGCAGAGGCTGGCCTCTACGCAGCCGATCCAGCTCCTGGAGCCCCGGAACCCCGGGGGTTTGTCGCCCATGTCCTCCAGGGCCGCCTGCATGGCGACCAGGCCAGGCACGCCGGTAGACTGGCCCTCTGGCCACGAGCACAGCGTCTGCAGAGTGCGGTAGCCGCAGCCCCAGCCCCGGTCGTCCAGTCCGTCGCAGCCATAGTGATAGTAGAGGTAGTGACCCGAGAGCAGGGCCAGGCGAGCCGGGTCGCGGCACGGTGTGGCTAGACCCAGGTGGACGTCCTTCAGCAGCGCCAGGGCGGCCAGCGGGAAGTGGTCACCTAGGCCGTCGACTCTCGGCGATGCGGGGAGAACTCCCAGCTCCAATGCTTCCTCTCGGCCTCAAATGCCGGGATAGTTGCAGGTAGGACGGGCGCGCGGAGTAGCGAACGTGCCCCGGGACGGAGCGGAGGCCACCGGGTGACACCGACCAAGGCGCTCCCAGCATGCACCGCCGCGCCGGCCGGCTGGCCTTAGTGCGCAGGCGCGAGGTCCGCCCGGCGGGACGGGCCCAGCCGACGGTCGTGTGCGCAGGCGCCCTGTAGCGCGCCTCGGAGGTGGCGAGTTAGGCGGCCTTCAGCCCTCACTCCTGTACCAATTCGGCCTCTGCGATCCCGGCATTCTGCCCTGACCCCGGCTCCCCAGTCTCGCAAATTCCGGTGGCTGTAACAGTTTATTGGCAGCCCAGAGGGGCAAAGGCACCGTGGGGAAGGGAGCTCGGCCCGAGACATGCAGAGGATGGGGAACCCTGGGGGAAGTCGGGGTCGGGTGGGCAGGGCCTGGGGCTGGTCTGTTATATCCCAGCTCTTTAATAAATAACATATACAGGAAGGGGGCCGGACGGGGCAGGGGAACGTGGAGTCCCGCCGGAGTCACAGGTCTGAGCAGCGATCCTGCTTGCTGTAATGGTCGAACTGGTTCTTCCAGTGCACCATATAGGAGCTCCAGCGGTGGAACTCGGCCTTCCACTGGCGCTCCGCCTCGTCCAGCGTGTCTGTGACCAGGGCACCCGGCAAATGGTGGGAGGAGGACCACACCGAGGAGGAGATGAGGGAGCGGACATGGAGGGGGGCGTGAACGCAGGGGGAACACACGGAGAAAGCAGAGTAGGAGGGCACGTGGGACGGTGGAAAGAGTTGCAGGAGAAGATAACGAACGAAAGACGGTAGACGAGGGAGGAGAATTAAGGTAGAGGCGAGGACCAGAGAGGGTTGGTAAGAGAGAGCGAGGAGGAGAAAATGACCGGAAGACAGACAGATGGGATCAGAGTGGAGAGGATGCATGGATTGGTGGGGAAAAGAGAAGAGATAGAAATGGTTGACGATTATAGCCCCGCTGGGGGGTGCTATCTAGCCCCGGATCTTCCCTCTGCTCCCAACATCAGGCTCAAGCTCCAAAGGATAATTTTATATATATATAAAAATATGGCACTTAAACAAAGGCGTGTGGGTCCCTGAGACCTTCCAGTTTGTGTCTTGGTTTGAGGAGAGAGGGAGCGCTGGGTCCCTGAGAGGGGCCCCTTCCCCATCCGACCATGCATTACAGGAGGGGGTCCCCTGAGGCCGGTGGGGGAAGAGACCATGGTCACAGCCGCAGGAGCTGGCAGAGGTGGAGGAGAAAGAGGAGGGATAGGGGGAGGCCAGGCCTGGGACTCTGGCCAGCCTCCCCACGGGCGGGGCCTGGGCAGGTGCTGGGAGCCTCCGAGGCTGGGGGCGGGGAGGAGAAGAAAGTGGTTATACCCCGCCGACTCCCATCCCCTTCTTTTTACGCCCCTTTTCTCTCCCCTCTTCCCAGCCCCTGCCCGCTGGCCCCCGCATACCGGTGGCGCTGAGCAATTTGGGTAAGAAGCGGTTCCAGAAGGCGCAGGCCTGGGCTCGCAGCCCCCGCCGCACCTCCAGCGGCCGAAGATTTAGGCTCACGTACTGCTGAGCTCCGGTGGTATATGGTGGCCACTGTGGGGACTTGGGGTCGCGAGGGTCATTGGGGTCCCTGCGGAAAGAAAGGGAAGGCTCAGTTCCATTCAGGACTGTCATGCCCAGAGGGATGAGGAATGAAGATGGGGTGGAGAGAAAGGCGTTCCCTTCCTGACCCTGGGTTCTCTTTAACTCCACGGAGGCCACCATCCCTCCCTTCCACCCCAGCTCCAGCGCTTTTTCTTCTCTAGTGTTCCCCATCATCTAGTCATCTACCCTTCCCTCCTGTGCTGTCTCCTTTCTCCCTTTCCCTTGGGATCTATGCTTCATCGTTGTCTTCTTCCATTAAAAACAAAATTGCTAAGTTGGAGCCCTTACTGTGTAACCAGATACTGTCCTGTCTCTTCAAACATCACCTTGGCTTTAGGCAACATCAATATGGCAGATTTATGGGCAGTGGCTTCTTCAGACAAGTGTGTGTGTGTGTGTGCGTGTGTGTGTGAGAGAGAGAGAGAGAGGGCGCGCATCACTGTATCATTGCTGGTCCAATTGAACCAGTTCTACAGTCCACTCCTAACCTATGCCTCCTTTGTTCTGGCCTTTTTTCATCCATTTCTCTTGCCTTCCTGTCTTTGCCTCTTAAAGAGCCCCCATCCTGCCTGCCGCCTTCTGCTCTCCTTTGTCTTTCTCATTCTCCCCCTTAGTCTCCTCTTCTTCCCTGCCTCTTTCTGCATGCTCTCCCTTTGCCCCCAGAGGCCCTCCCTATCCCAGCACTGCTGACCCTGTGCGGGCAAAGTTGGCCCAGTATCTCATCAGCCTCTGGGCAAAGATTCTCTCCTCGACGGTGTAGTTCAGTGAGGGGTCCAGGGGAAGCCCAAAGATGAACTCGATTTCGTAGCCGTGGGGCACCCCCATCCAGAGGGGCCAGGAGAGTGTGGAGGCACGGTGTTCAAAGACGTAGGCATAGACTTGGGCCCCCTGGGCAGCCAGTCGCCCAGCCAGCTGAGCCACAGGGCACACGACATTGTGGTCGCCTACCACAGCACTCATGGCCTCCCTCAGGCGTGCTGGGTCCTCAGGATTCAGCCAGTCTGTGTAATGCAGGACCACAGCCTCGGCCGCTAGGTCACTCGCCTGGGGCACCCCGACCCGCACCCCAGCTAGGAACTGGGCCCGGCTGATGAGAGATTCGTTGTCTTTGCTGAAGCCTGGGGCCCCATAAACCAGAAAAAAGGAGCCCTCATCCTTCACCACACCCACCAGCACCTGGGGGCAGGGAACAGGATTGTGGGAAGGGGCACAGACAGACAGACAGACAGACAGACAGAAACAGACAAAGAGCCAGAGAGATGAAGAGTTATAGACCTAGAACCATGGAGGAGGACAGTGTGAGGTTGGGGAAGGGACCAAGAAAAAAAGGAAATATAACCACAGTTCCTTTCCTCTCTGCCCCACTGACCACCCTTGGATTTGAACCTTTGCGGGGAGGAGGCAGCTATGAGGTCCAGAAACCTGGGCCCCTGACTGAGTGTGGGCCTGGAGGAGCCCTCATGCCTGGTTCCTAGGGGGAGGGGCAGGGGCAGGGCGGTGAGACTCAGAGGAACCAGTTACACCCCAGACAGCTACCAGTCACCTGCAGGCCATGGAAATCTCCAGCGTTGATGAGGGCCTCAGGTGTGTCGCTGAGGAAGTCTCCGTCCACCACAGGCACAAAGGAAAAGCGGAAGATACTTTCCTGAGGCAGCACATGCCACTCGTGGTCTACCAGGTCTCGAGCTGGCCGTGTCCGCAGGCAGGCCACCATCTCTGTGTCATTGCCACCAGAACCCCCGGGGGGACAGCCTATGAGGCGGGCCAGCAGTGTGGCTCTACGGCGGGCCTCTTCCAAGCTCACTGTGGCCCAGGGTCCATTGGGTGCGCCGCTCTGCAGCACAGCTCTGTGGAAGAGGCTCCTGCTGGGCAGGGACAGCAGGTGCATGCCCACTGAGGCAGCGCCTGCGCTCTCCCCAAACAGAGTCACTGACTTTGGGTCCCCCCCAAAGGCGGCCACATTCTCTTGTACCCACTGCAGTGCCAACCTCTGATCCAGCAGACCCACGTTGCCTGGGGCCTCTCGGCTCCCTGGCAGAGCTAAGAAGCCAAAGGCTCCCACTCGGTAGTTCATGGACACTAGCACAGTCCCCTCAACCTGTGCCAGAAAGCGGCCATCATATACGTCCAGGGAGGAGGCCCCACTGTAGAAGCCACCACCATAGATCCAGACAAGGACAGGGGTGGGGGACGTAGGCCGAGGGTATGGTGTCCACACATTGAGGTACAGGCAGTCCTCGCTTAGCTCACGGTTGGGGTTCCACATCTCGATGCCCTCAAATCCGGGGTAGAGGGTGTCCACATATTGGTAGCAGACACTCTGGAAGGTTGTAGCGTCCAGCACCCCTGTCCAGGGCCTTTTGGGCTCCGGTGGTAGAAAGCGACGGGGCCCCACTGGTGGCTCGGCAAAGGGGATGCCCAGAAAAGCAGAGACAGGGCCCCCAGGCGCCTTTAGGCGGATGCCCTGCAGCCGGCCCTCACGGACAGTCACCAGCAGCTCTGTGTCCTCTCGGCCCTCAGCCCTTGCCCCTCCTCCAAGGAGAGAGAAGAGGAGGAAAAGGAGTGGGGAAGCTAGAGAGGGTGTGTGCAGGGGACACCATGGGGGCCTCATGGCTGCCAGGGCAGGCGGTCGTCTGCTGGGAGAAAGAAAGGCAAAGGGTGAAGGCTGGAGGCAGCCAGGAGAGAGGAGATTAGGTAACAATCTTGCCCAAGAATTATCTCCTAGCTGCAGAGGAGGTGGGGCAGGTTGGCAAGAGGAGGAGAAAAATAGAGGGAGGGAAGGAGACAGGCAGAGACAAGGACACAGACAGGCAAGAGGGGACAGAGATCAGACACAAGCACCCAGACAAATGCAGGAAACAGAAGAACTGCCAAGGCGAACCCTCCCAGGTTCACAGCCTTCACCTTCCTCTGGCTCAGTGGCTTGGGCTGGGCAGGGTGCATGCAGCGTGGGACACCAGAGGCCTCAGTCGATGCACAGGCCACAGGACAGGGGCGGGGCCCCCACGGACGGGCGGTTCCAGTGGGGGGGGGGAGCTTGCGGCAGCCAGAAGGCACAGCCCAAGACTTTCTTGGGTTGGCCAGCACCTGGGCCCTAGTGGGAGTGGGTTGGGCATTCAAGGTGTGGGAACCCCAGGTCCTGGAACACCCCAAATCCTGCCTACTCCACATCCTGCCCCACCCTGCCTCGCCCCATCTGTTGTCTGTCACCGTGCGCTGGTACCGGCGGTTCCCATCAACTAAATCCAGCCATGCCTTGGCCTAGTCAACAGGCTGGCAGGCCCTGGACCCCAGGATTCAAGACCCCATCTGTCCGACAGTGCAGAACATGCTTCTGCCAGCGGGGGGCAGTAGAGACCGAGAAGAGGACGGCGCTCCCCGCCCCGAGGCCGGGAGCAACTTGGGGTGGGGGCCTGAGAGGTCGCCGGTTTCACAGAGGTGCATGAAGGGCGAACCGGGACGCCTGTGTTCCCGGAGCTCCGGAGATCCCCGGCTGCAGGCGCGGGGACGCTATTTTGGGGTAGCAGCTGCTGCGATTCCGGCATCTCCAGCCAAGGGATCAAAATTCCCCGGGTCGGAACTCCCCCCTCTCCGGCGGTCACCCCTCATCCAGCCCTGTCTCCCTGAGCAGGGGTTGGTGGTGGAAACCCGAGTGGGGCTAATTATAACTCGGGGCTTCCGTTGAGCCTCCCCTTCCCCCAGAATAGAGACGGAGTCTCCGCGGGAGGGGGTCCCAGGCCTCCGAGGGGGTCTCGGCTGGGCGCTGCGCAGGGACTCTGGAGTCGCAGCATTCCGAGTACGGGGATCCCCAGGCGGGCGCCGGGAACCTGCGCAGTTTGGGTTCCGCCCCAAACGGGGCATCTTCCAGTCGTCCCAGACTTGGGGAAGAGCGGGGAAGGGGCGCTCTGGGTTCCCGCAGGAATTCTAACCTCTGGAGAGGCGGCGGCCCGCCCAGCGGTAAGTATGCGGCGGCGAGGGAAGAGTTACCCAGGAGTGCGGGGTGGCGGGGGGCGCCGCTGGGCAGGCCGGGGGCGCGGTGGGCGCGGGGTCTGGAGGCCTAGATCGCTTCGGTAGCACACTGTCCCCGGCACGCCGAGTGGCCGCCGGCAGGGGAGGGTCCCGGGCGCGGCGGGAGACTCACCTGAGGTGGCCGAGCCGGGCCAGGCCGCGCCGGGACCAGAAGGCGACCGATGTTCCCCGGCGCAGGCTGAGCCGACTCTGACAGCAGCCGCCTCCGGCCCCCCGCACACACCCCTCCGGGCCGCGCGGCGCCCCCGCCCGCCCCCGCCCCCGCCCCCGCCCACTGTCTCCGCCCCCGCCCCTCCCCGCGGCCCTGGGCTGCCACCCCCTCCCTCTCCCTCGCTCCGAACCAAGACCCGTAGACCCCCGGGCCCAGACGCACTCCAGTGACAGACGCCCACAGACGGACAGACACGCAGCGACACACACGACCTGAAGACCCGCAGCGGCGGAGCAGACACCCACGTGACAGACGGACAGAAGCCGGCCCAGACAGACACGCGCAGGCGAGTCTCCTGCGGTGACAGTCATAGATAAACCGACTTTCACAGACGGACCGACACACTGACAGCCGCGGTGCAGGCTGGAGAAGTTGTTGCAAGGACGAGGGGCCGAATAAATGAGCATCTCAGGCCCCGACAGAGCCAGGGATGGCATGGGAGGAGCGACACGTGAAAGTGTGACTGAGGACCCCTTCAGGGTGCCACTGGTGGAGAAAAGGTGACATGGGACACTCCTGGGGATGAGGAGACACCTGTGGGAATGGAGACGGGAAAATGGGCTCTTGAATGGAAATGAGGGGTTCTCCCACGGGGGAAGGAGGCCTCCCATCTCGCGGGGAAGAAAGAAGTAACACGGGGACGCCCGAGAGGCAAGGCCAACGTGTTGACACGCTCAAGGCTGTTGGGCGAGGCTGCACTCCGCTGCAGCAGTGGAAACTTCCGGAACCCCTGCGGGTGGGCTTGCGCTGGTCCCCTGACGGGTGACCTCGGACTTTCGTCACCAAGGTCCGGCCGGGGCATGACATCACCAGGCCAAGTTTTCATTGGCCGCCGCGGCCAGCAGGTGGGAGCGGCCTGGCCCGGGCGCCCCCAGCCTGCTCCACAGGGCCTGTGCCAGCCAGACCCCCGCGCCCCGCCCTCCATGGGGTCACCCACGGGAGTTGTGCCGCCGCTGGCGGCGTCCCCGCGTCCGAGGTGTTGGTGGAAACGGGGTGCGGCACTGTGCCCACGCAAGCTCGCCGCGCGATAGGGCTGCTCCTCCCGGACCGTTGTTTGAGGAGCTGCGGAGCCGTGGCGTGGGAGACCGGCCGGCGCGGGGAAGCGTCGGGCCATGCGTGCGCGCGCGCGCGCGCGGGGCGCTGCGGGCCGCTGCGTGGGGCGGGGGGACGCGCACGCACATGCTGCCTCTGGCCGCCCTGCGTCCCACAGCATCTCCGGCACGCATCCGCCACCGCCTGGGAACGAAGGCGCCGGGTCTCGGGGACCCGCGGAGAGTGGCGGATCCTCCCGAATCCAGGGTCGAGCCCGGTCCTGGGCCACGCGGTTCCCGCTTCTCCAAGCTTGGCCGTACCCAGTCCCCCACTCCGGCCTCGCGGGAACCGGCCCCGGGAGGCCGTGATACCTGAACTGGGTCCGACCGCCGCGTCGCAGCGGTGACCGCCAGATGGCGCCAAAGGCAGACTCTCAGGCTTCGGAGAGGAGGATTGGGTAGGGGGCGTTGGGAGACGAATTTCTATCCATCTCTCATTCCTTTATTCATGAGATGCTAGGGATGGAACTCAGGGCCTCGCACCACTGGTCTACCACTAAGCTACAGCCCTAGTCCTTTTCATTTTGTGACAGGGTCTCATTAAATTGCCCAGGCTGGCGTCAAACTTGAGATCCTCCTGCCTCAGCCTCCCCAGCAGCTGGGGTTATGGGCGTGCGCCACCGCACCAGTTTAGGCTTCGTTCTTCAGGCACTTTAAAACGCCTTCCAGGAGCTGAGGTTCCCTGCAGGACTACCAGGTCCTGGTCCCACTGCCTGAGGGCTCTGTACTGGCCAGACCAATGTGTCTTACTTCGGTTCCCTGAAGAGTGGGCATAAGGGTTGTAGGTGGAGGTTGAGAGGCAGGAGATGGCAGTTGGTGGCGTTGCTGAGAAAATGAGCAGTTTTTGAGTATAGCCATCATGAATTGTTAGAATCATGGAAACTGAGGATGAGTGGGTGAGCAGAGACCTGCCCCGGTTCTAGGGCTGTAGCGGTTTTTGGTCCATAAAGGAGGCCCTGCTGGTGATGGAACACATTTCAAAACAGGCTGTCAGGGGGTTGGGTTGGAGTGGTGGCTTGGCAGTTACCGGGCTTGCCTTGCATGTGCTAGGGCACGGGTTCAAACCCCATCACCATGTATAAAGTGAAGTGACAGAGCCATGAAAGCCACATGAAAAACTAAATAAAATCGATTTTTTCTCTCACTGTCCCTCTCTTAAAAAAAAAAAAAGAAGAAGACATGTGAGACTTAGGAGCAGGAGAGGGGTGCAGTACCCTCCTCTCACTGCCTAGGCCAGGGCAGTGTGGAGCCAGGGTGCACAACGGAAATGAGGAACAATAATGTACCCCCTGTAGAGGGTAGGTTGGGGGTTAAATGGGTGTCCTGGTCCTGGAGCTCTCAGTGTGCTTCCTCAGGTCCTTGGACAGGTCCACTGAATGAGTTAAGTATGCAAATCTTCAGGGAGCTCTTTGTGACTTCTGTGCCTCTGGGAGAGGGGCCCAGGGCCACTGGTACATCTTCAGCCTACTCTTTGTCTCAGGGACAAAATGATGTGGGGGTTTTGAGATGAAGCTGGATTCTCTGCTCTGGCTGGCAAATGGAATTTGTTTGGGCTGACTACAGATCCCTGCAGCCAAAATAGTCCATTTTTAGTGTTTGCAGCTATTCCTGGTATATAAAACTAGGAATTTGGCCGGGCTGCAGATCTCTGCGGCTGAAAGAGTGTTAGCAGCTCCCCAGCTAAGAGCTGGGTTCCCCACTACTGTTAAGCGGTGCCTTGTGGCTCTTGGTACAATCTTCTGGGTTCTTGTCTTTCGAATTTGAAGAATGAAATCCACAGATGACCACGGAGTGGAGGGGTAAAAGGAGTAGGATTTATTTAAGGAAGGAGAGCAGAGACTCCGAAAGGGGGAGGGGGACCTGGAAGCAGGACACCGTCTTCTGTGCGGTAGGCTGGGGTTACGTTGGTTTTGGGTATGAGCCGTGATTAAGATTCATGTAAAGCAGACATTGAGAAAGGCACCGAAGTCATTGGTTAGGCCATGAAGAAGCTGTGTTTTTAAATTTGTAGGGATGTCCTCCCTCTCCCAGAAGAGCCAGGATAAAAGGTGCAGATGTTGGGTGGTCCTTACATGTAGTGGAGGAAGCTCTGGGTTCTGATGCCTGGGTTCTTGCCGAGTGCTGCTGCCAAGTGGCAGTGAGACCTCTGGAGAGTCACCCCTTCTTGTGTGGTCCTCCGTTTTCCCTGGTCCAAAACGATCGACTGAACTTGATAGGATGTCAGCATCAGGGGGGTCGTGCACAGAGGCTGATCCATCTGGTGTCGGATGGGGTCCTTAAGTCAACTTTCTTTTCTTTTCTTTTCTTTTTTTTAAAGAGAGAGGGACAGTGAGAGAGACAGAGAAAGAGAGAAACAACTTTATTTAGTTTTTCACTTGGCCTTCGTTGCTCCAACACTTTGTTGTGTACGTGGTGCTGGGGTTTGAACCCGGGTCCTCGTGCTTGCCAGGCAAGCGCCGGAACCACTGAGCCACCGCTCCAGTCCCTTAAGTCAACTTTCTTAAGTCCTCAGGGAGGTTCTGATAGGGTGGTCTGAGGCCACATGAAGAGAATGTTGAGGCACTGGAGCGGTGGCTCGGTGGTTACAGCGCTTGCCCAGCATATGCAAGTTCATGGGTTCAAACCTCAGCACCCATGTACACAACTGTGTCAGAGCAATGAAAGCCATGTGAACAACTCAATAAACTTTGATTCTCTCTGTCTCTGTCTCTCTCTCTCAGTGTCCTTCTCTCTTAAAAAAAAAAAAGTTGATCTTTCTAAAAAAAAAAAAAAAAGAGAATGTTGAACTGTGTTGCTGGAGGTTAGTCCAACACTGAGCTCCCCAGGAGCCACAGGCTGTGTGGGATCAGCAGGAGGAGCTGCGGAACTGAAACTAACCGTGGCACCAGATAGGTAGGTATTTGACCTTGGTCATAAAAATGGAAAGAATTTGCAAGAAAAGCCTTCTTAGCTTGAGTCTCTCCCCAACCTTTTGTGAACACAGGGACCTAGCCGGCCTCGCCACAGTAACTTGCGTACGCAAGTCCCACATGACCACCTCCCGACAGCCTCAGGGGCCCCTACCCTCCACCTGTCTCTTCAGGGATGTTCCTGTTTCTTCCATTTTTTTCTTTTAATACTTCTGTTTTTCCAAGGATCAGTCTGGCTTCAGCCCCCCAGTTCTGTCAATTCTTGCTGCATTTCTGCCAACAAAAAGTATTCTCCTCTTCTTCATTAGTGGTAAAGATTCAGTTCAAAGGGACTGGAGCAGTGGCTCAGTGGTTACCTCGCTTGCCTGGCAAGTGAGTCCTCGAGTTCAAACCCAGCACCACGTACACAGTCTTGGAGCAACAAAGGCCACATGAAAAAACTAAATAAAATTGATTCTCTCTTTCTTACTCTCTCACCAATAATAGCTTTAACAAAATATGAAAGAAACATATTTCTTTTTCTTTTTTTCTAAAGAGAGAGGGAGAGTGAAAGAGAGGACAGAGAAAGGGAGAAACAGCTTTATTTAGTTTTTCACATGGCCTTAGTTGCTCTAAACTTAGTTGTGTACATGGTGCTGGGGTTTGAACCTGGGTCCTTGTGCTTGCCAGGCAAGCGTCGAAACCGCTGAGCCACCGCTCCAGCCCCAAGAAACATATTTCTATCTTACATAAAAGAGAGCCAGAATTTAGCCATGCAGGGTAGGCACCGGGCTGTGGATACCAGGGACTAGGTTTCTTTCTTCTTTTTTTTAAAGAGAGAGAATCAGTTTCATTTATTCATGTGGTTTTGTTTTTGTTTCAGTGGTAAAGTGCCCTTGGGTTCAATCCCAAGTACAAAAACAAAATAAAACAAAACCAAAAAACAAAATCCCCAAACAACCCCGAAGCATCCTTAGGGTTGATCCAGCCCCTTTTCCAGGTAGAGGTGGCAGAGGGATGTGTGGGGTTTGCATACGTGTGAGCTCAGGATTGATTAGTAGCTTTGTGACTTTTATTCCTCCACCCCACTCTCCGTGCTGGGAATTGAACCCAAAGTCACTTCCCTACTGAACCACATCCCCATCCCTTTTTATTTTTTATTTTGGGACAGAGTCTCACTGAACTGCCCAGGCTGGACTCAAACTTGTGATCACAGGCTGTGCTTCAGCCCAGGGCTGGACGCAGTGGGATACACAGTTTGGCTGAACGCTGTTGCTACTAATTTTCCTTGGTGGCAGAATCCTCCAGGAACTCTTGATGGACTCCCAGCCCTGAAGTCATCCCTGGTGCACTGGCCCACTGCCTGCTCCAGTCCTGGCCTCGCACAAGCCCCAGCCCGCCCTGACGCAGTTTCTGTTTACATGTTAGCCACGCGTACCTTGGATGACTTCTTGTGAGCAGCTGGCACGGTTGCACTAGTCGCTATCACTGCTTATCTAGCTGCTGTCACAGAGTTCTGTAAATGGTCCATGCTGGTCCTGGATGCCCTGCAGGTGAGTGCAAACACATGTTCCTTAGATCCTCCTGGGTATGGCTCCAGGGACACTGGGTATTGGATACAGGGCACAGAGGTGGGAGGACCTGTCTGGGATCCCCTGCACCTGGCCTGGGTACACTGCCCTCTAACTGCAAGGTGGTGGTGTAGTCAGCCGTCCTGTGGCCAGCTGGAGACCCTAGGTGAACGTGTGGCATATCAGGGACACCAGAGTGGGGTTGGTGAGTAGTCTAGATCCGGTGTTGTTGCCACATTAGGTCAGGAGCCTGGGGGGCCTCTGCGTCCGGAGCTTCCTGTACACTGTTCCCATAATTCTCAGGGACCTTCCACTAGGACCTGAAGTCATTCAACTTAATAGGCAGGAAATGAGCACTACCTGACTCCCAGAGATAGATTATGATGCCACATTCGCTCAGTTTTATCAGCTGGTAAGTAACAAGGAGGTCCTGGACTTTGGATGAGGACTCTGACCTCGAAACTGGAGTTATGGATCCATCTCCTCTTCTGTCTGTGACTTCAGAAAATTACCTCCTAGAGTCTCTCAGGCTGTCTTGGCTCCTTCCTCCCAAAAACATGGCTGAGGGGGTCCCTGTGTGGGTCTCCCTCAGATACCCTTTCTTCCTCCTTCCTAATGCAGCCTTCCATCCTCTATCAGCCTGTCAGTGACTCCCTCTCCCTCTCCCTCTCCCTCTCCCTCTCTCTCTCCCTCTCTCTCTCTCTCTCTCTCTCTTTTCCTTCCTTTAGGGCCTCAGTGGGGAACCCAGCATGTCAGTACCCTTAGCCATCCTGGAGTTGGGTGAGAGGTGCCACCTGAACAAAAGAGGAGGAACAGGTGCCAGGGTACCCAGTTCTGGGTGCGGAGCGATAGCCTCTGGCAGTTTCCTAGAACTCTTTCTTTTTTTTTTTTAAATAGAGAACTTTATTTAGTTTTTCACATGGCCTTCGATGCTCCAACACTTAGTTGTGTATGTGGTGCTGGGGTTTGAACCCGGGTCCTCGTGCTTGCCAGGCAAGCACCAAAACCGCTGAGCCACCACTCCAGCCCCTAGAACTCTTTCTCCTCCCTACTGGGGGCCTCACTTCTCCCCTGCACTCCCAGACCCACCCAGAGTCCTCTCTGGACAACAAGACAGGGCTGTCCTGAGCCAGGTGGAAGGGGGTAGGGGCAGGAGGCCTGCGGGCGTGGGGTGTGTGACTTCCCTGTGTCAGTCAACTTTTTGTTATTGTGACCAAGATATTGGACAAGAACGACTTAGAGGAGGAAAACTTCATTTTGGCTTACAGTTCCAGAAGTTTAGCTCTTGGGGGGCCGATTCCATGGCTCTGAGCCCTGGAAGAGGCAAAATATCATGGTGGATGTGTCTGGTGGAGGCACCAGATGGAGGCCAGGAAGCAGAGAGAGGGGAAGGAGGCAGGGAGGGTGAACCCCACCAGGGCAGCGCCCAGTGACCACCCCGCTCCAGCGCATCCCACCTGCCTACAGTTACCACCCAGGTAGTCCATTCAAACCAGGATGGACTGAGAAGGTGACAGCTCTCACAATCCAATAGTGTCACCTATGAACATTCTTGCATTAACATAGGAACTTTTCGGGGACACCGCATATCCAAACCATAGCATCCCCGATGGCCATAAGAGTTCACTGGCAGGTAGCACCTACAGAGTCTGCAGTCCAGTGCAGCCTTTCCCAGCCACAGGCCCATCTCCCTCATCCTCCCCAACCCCTATTTCCTTCTGCAGACTCTGCCCCCTGCCCAGATCACCCCATTTCCAGAGGCTCAGCTCTCAAGAGTGGAGATTCAAGAGCATAGTGGACCCCTCTACCAGCAACTTTTCTGGAAAGGAAGGAGGTAGGAGGGAGGACACCAGATCCACAGGGACCCTGGTGAGAGAGGAAGGCGGGGACTTTCAGTCTTGCCCTCATGAACACTTCCAGCTCCCCTGCACCTCCCGACTTCCCTACCTCTCCCCTCCCCAGCTCACTTGGATCTGGGCTCAGCCACAATGGTGGGGTGGGGGCTCCCTGGATCTGTAAGGGGACCTCTCTCTTCAGTTCTTATGACTCCCTCCTGGCCTTCCTGTGCACACGGACAGATGTCTGCAATGTAGGTAAATGAGAGCTAAGGAACTCAAAAGGTATAAAGAAGCAAGGTTAGGTTCAGTACTGTATTACACACTTCTCAATCTGTCCTTCTGCTCCAGCCCACATTTCCACATGAACTGTAGCATCCTACGCATACCGTATGCTGGGGTTCCAGCATGGTCTGTCCCCTCTAACTCATGTTGAGATTTGATCCCCATTGTGACAGCGAAAAGTGGGCCCTGCTGACATGAGTGGATTACTCCATTCCTTTGGTTATAGATAATGAATGAATGGGTTAATAAGTTACACGTGCTCTTGGTCCCCTATAAAGCCAGTTTGACTAGGTCTCTGGCATGCTCTCTCCTTGCCTCTTGCCCTAGATGCCCTGAGCTGGGCTCCACCAGCAAGAAGACCATCATCAGATATGGCTCCTTGACCTGGAACCAGAACCATGAGCCCAAATAAATATTTTTTCTTTCTTTTTATTTTTTAAGAGAGGGGGAGAGAGAGAGGAGAGGGAATCAGTTTTACCTATTTTTCCATCTGGCCTTTGTTTCTCCGACACTTAGTTGTGTAAGTGGTGCTGGGGTTTGAACCCAGGCCCTTGCTCATGCCAGGCAAATGCTCCAGCTGCTGAACCACAGCTCCAGCCCTCATTTTTGCTTTATAACATGCCAGTTTTCAATGTTGTGCTATTAGCAAGAGAAAATGGACTGAGACAAGTGCTTTACCACTGAACTACATCCCCAGGACCCAGACCTTCTGGCTTTTTTTGTTTGTTTTTAAATTTTGGTTCAGGGTCTAGTTACATTGCCAATAGTTCTCCTACCTCAGCCTCCAGAGTAGCAAAGCTGGGATAATTTGGGGACCCTCTGATTTTGCAAAATGTAACCCTGCAACATATTTTTTTTTTTTTTTAAAGAAAGAGGGACAGTGAGAGAGTCAGGGAAAGGGAGAAACAACTTAATTTAGTTTTTCACATGGCCTTAGTTGCTCCAACACTTAATTGTGTACGTGGTGCTGGGTCCTCGTGCTTGCCAGGCAAGCGCCAAAACCGCTGAGCCACGCTCCAGCCCCACCCTGCAACATATTTTAAGGGTAGTTACCCTTTAGTATGTAGACTTCCTCATTCTTATTTTATCCTTTTTTCTTTTTTTTTTTTGGTACCAGGGATTGAACCCAGGGACGCTTAGCCACTGAGCCACCTCTCCAGCCCCCCTCCTTTTTATTTTTTTAAATGAGAGAGGGACAGTGAGAGAGAGAGAGAGAGAAAGAGAGAAGCAATTTTTGTTTAGTTGTTCATGTGGCTTTCGTTTCTCTGACACTTCGTTGTGTATGTGGTGCTGGGGTTCGAATCTGGGTCCTCGTGCATGCCAGCCAATTCAGCTCCGTCCCCAGCCCTATTTCTTTCTTTCTTTATTTTGAGACAAGGTGTCCTTAAGTTGCTTAGCCTCCCTCAGTTGCTGAGGCTGGCTTCAAATTTGTGATCCTCCTGCCTCAGCCTCCTGAGTAGCTGGGATTACAGGCATGCGCACCATGCCTGACATACATCATTATTTTAAATACTACAGAAAGGAAAAAAGTGTTGTCAATAGCAAATCCACGGCACCAACAATTGTGAGGTGTACACACATTTTAGGGATGTTCATGTGTGGAAGAATATACACCTTAGAACTAATGAAATATTGTTTAATTGCTTTGGTTGGAAATATGTTTTCTTCTTCCCTCTGATGCATGAAAGTTTGTAAATGTTCCATTGCACCTGAAAAAAGACACATTTTCTGTCTTCAGGATCCAGGATTCATTCTAAAGATCAATCAGATTTTCTTTCCTATGCTATTTAAACTTTTTTATATACGATTAAACCTTTTCTAGGGGCTGGAGTGGTGGTTCAGCGGTTACAGCGCATGACTCCACAGGTTCGAACCCCAGCACCAGGTACGCAATGTGTGTGGGAGCAATGAAGCCACATGAAAAACTAAATAAAAATGATTCTCTCACTGTCCCTCTCTCTTTAAAAGAAAAATTCTCAAAAAAATTGATTCTCTCTGTCTCTCACTGTCCTTCTGTCTTTATTTTTTTTAATTTTTTTATTTTTAAAGAGAGAGGGACAGTGAGAGAGACAGAGAAAGAGAGAAACAACTTTATTTAGTTTTTCACATGGCCTTAGTTGTTCCAACACTTAGTTGCGTACGTGGTGCTGGGGTTTGAACCCGGGTCCTCGTGCTTGCCAGGCAAGCGCCGAAACCGCTGAGCCACTGCTCCAGCCCCTGTCCTTCTGTCTTTAAAAAAACAAAAACAAAAAACTTTTTCTACGTTCATTTCTATTTTGGTCCACTTGATTTACCTGGACTGAGAGAGATGAGTTAAGCTCAATCATGTACATGTTTCTACTTCTCCTTATATTTTGTGTAGGGATAGCTCTGTAAAGTGTTCATACTTTGCAAATTGGTGCATTAGGTATGCGTGACTATTGTGTATTTATCCTGAATTGCATACTGTTCCAAAAATTTTTTCATGCTATTCAAAGCATAAGCTATACAAGATTAAAAAAAAAAACACCAATATATTGGACTTCGTTAAAATGTAACTTTTGCTCTGTGAAAGACAACTCTCAAGAGAATGAACGGACTGGGAGGAAACATCTATAAATCACTTGTCTGACAATAGACTTCTTTTCCACCATATATAAAGAACTGTAAAAATTCAACCATAAGAAATGGAGGAGGGAAGGGGAAAGGAAGGAACTGCAGAAGGAAATTGACCAAATTATGCTGTGTACACATATGAAGATGCCACAGTGAATCCCACCTTTATGCAAACCTACCGAGCAACAATTAAAAAAAATAGTAGGAGAAAAAACTCCCCCAAAACAACCCAATTAAAGCAGGCATAGGGACTGTGGGTGTGGCTCAGAGCCAGAGTGCTAACCTAGCATGACCCCCATAAGGAAGAGAAAACCAAAAGCAAAACTGAACTAACATTCATGAGCGAATATGCAGATGGCACACAGGAACATTCTTGTGGTTAGCGTGCTTGCCTGGCATGCGTGAGGACGCGGGTTCCAACCCCAGCACCACGTACACGACAAAGTGTGGGTGCAAAGAAAACCAGATGAAAAACTAAATAAAATTGCTTCTCTCTTTCTCTCTCCCTCTCACTGTCCCTCTACCTTAAAAAAAAAAAAAAAAGGGACATTCTCCTTGGGAGGCTGAGGGGGGAGGATGCGAGTTCAAAGCCAGCCTCCTGTCTCAAAATAAAAAAACAAGAGGCTGAAGCTGTGGCTCAGCAGTTACGATGCTTGTGTGAGTACTCGAGTTCAAATCCCAGCACCATGCAGCATCAGAGGAAAGTCACACGAAAAACTAAATAAAAATTGCTTCTCTCTCTCTCTCTCTCTCACTGTCCCTTCCTCTCTTAAAAAACAAACAAAAACAAAAAGGGCTGGGGATGTGAGTCAGTGGTTAAGCATCCCTGGGTTCAATCCCCAGTATAAAAATAAAAATAAAAACAAAACATGCTTATTATCATTAGTCATGAAGGAAAATGCAAATTAAAACCACAGGGAGGACCACTATACACCTTTGAGAATGGGTAAAAGTGAAAAGATGTGGACGATACCAGGTGTCACTGGGTATAAAGAAAGAGGAAAACTCGACTGCGTTGCTGGTGGCAGTGCTGACGGGGGTGCAGGATGGGGAGAGTGGAAGTTTCCCGCCAAGTTGAACACCCACTCACCATGGGGCCCAGCCATCTTTCTCCTGGGTATTTACATCAGTGAAATGAAAATCTTGTTTCACACAGGACTACAGTAGACTGAGAACAATGTCCATGTCCACTGGGTGATGAATGAATGGACAACCTGCGGTATGTCCATTCAGTGGAATGACATCTTACAATAAAAAGGAAGGATTACTGAGACATCAACAGCTTGCATGAATCTCAAAGGCATTAATCAGGTTAAATGAAAGAGGCCAATCTCAAAAGACTCATTTATATGATGTTCTCAGAAGGAGAAAGCTGGGGCTGGAGAGGTGGCTCAGCGGTTGTGGCACTTGCCTGGCGTGTGCAAGGACATGGGTTCAAACCCCAGCACCACGTACACAACGAGTGTTGGAACAACGAATGCCATGTGAAAAACTAAATAAAATGGATTCTTTCTCTCTCTCTCTCTCTCTCTCTCTGGTCCTCGCTCTTTAAAAAAAAAAAAGAGAAAGTTATGTGGTTGGAGTGGTTTGGAGGGTGTGTATCAGTCCATGTGAGCTGCTATAACACAAACTTAGTTCTCAGAGTTTCAGAGGCCAGAAAGATCAAGACCAAGGTGCTGGTGGGTTTGGTAGCTGGTGAGGGTTGGCTTCCTGTTTCTCTTCTAGCTGTGTCCTCACAAGGCAGAAGAGGGTGAGGCAGCTCTCAGGGGTCGCATGTAAGGATGCTAATCTTGTTAATGAGGGCTCCACTCTCATCTCTCAAAGTCCCACCTTCAAAAGCTATCACTTTGGGATTAGATTTCTTTTTTTTTTCTTTTTAAGAGAGAGGGACAGTGAGAGAGACAGAGAAAGGGAGAAACAACTTTATTTAGTTTTTCACATGGTCTTAGTTGCTCTAACATTTAGTTGTGTACCTTGTGCTGGGGTTTGAACCTGGGTCCTCGTGCTTGCCAGGCAAGCACCAAAACCACTGAGCCACTACTCCAGCCCCTGGGATTAGATTTCAACCAAAGGCATTTTGATTTTCCTTTGTGTTTCAATTTTGTCAATTTTAAGACTTTATTTGTTTATTTTTGTGGTGCTGGGGATCAAACCCAGGGCTTTGTGCGTGCTAAGTTGTGTGCTCTACCTCTGAGCTTCATCTGTAGCCGGTAAAGTCTTTTTTTTGGTGTGCTGGGAATTGAACCCAAGGTTGTTCTACTGCTGAGTAACAAACTCAGTCTTTAAATTTTTTTTTTTTTTTAATTTGAGGCAGGATCTTGCTAGCTTGCTGAGGTTGGCCTTGAACTTGTGATCCTCTTGTTTTAGTCTCCTGAGTTGCTGGAATTATAGGACTGTACCACCACCCCCAGCCCCTAAAGTCTTAAATATATATGTATGCATATACATATTATTATTATTATTATTATTATTATTATTATTATTATTATTATTATTTTGAGCTCGCTAAATTGCCAAGTCTGGCCTCAAACTTGTGATCTTCTGCCTCAGTCTCTTGAGTCACTGGGATCATAGTCATGTGCCACCATGGCCAGCCTGAAGTCTGTTTTAAAAATAAGTGCCCTTAATTCACTTTCTTTTATTTATATGGCAGCTATTTCTCTTCTTATTTTTCCCCCCTTGTTTTGTACTGGGGATAGAATCCAGGGGTGCTTAACCACTGAGCCATATCCCCAGCCCTTTTTTCGCATTTTATTTTGAGACAGAATTTCGCTAAGTTTTTTTTTTTGTCTACACTAAGTCGCTGAGGCTGGCTTTGAACTTGTGATCCTCCTGCCTCAGCCTCCTGAGTTGCTGGGCTTATAAGCATGTGCCACCGTACCTGGCTCCTATTTGTTTCTTCTTTTTAATGATTTTTATTTTACAATTTTAAACATTCTCTTTATGTGATTTATACTTTCCTTTGTGTGTTTTTTTTCTGTTAATATGGAATATTTAAATTTTGTTATGTGTGGTTTCTGTTACAATAGGTATAATTTATATTATAGATGTAATTCTGTTACTTTTTTGTGGGGAGGGTGCCAGGGATTGAACCCAGGGGTGCTCTACCACTAAGTCTCATCCCCAATCCCTTTTACCCTTTTACTTTTTTTAAATTTTGAGACAGGATCTTGCTAAGTTTCTGAGGTTGGCCTTGAATTTGTGATCCTCCTTCCTTCCTCAGCCTCCCAAGCCATTGGGATTACAGGCATGGGCCACCATACCTGGCTAATTTGCTTACTTCTGTTGATTTCTTGTTGCAAGCAATACTGTGGTTAAAAGAGTTTTCTTTTTCCAGCTTCCTCCTCTCCAACCCATCTGGTTTTATTATCTTAGTAGTTACCTTTGTCCTGCTAAATATTTTAATACATTTATTGCTTGGTTAATCAGCTTTAAATGCTATTTGCCACAGTCTGCATGGCTGAGCTTGGGTACTGGTGAGGGGTTATGAGGGACTAAGAGAAAAAAAAAAAAAAAGACAGACATGAAGAGAAAAAGCTGTGACCCGGTGGGACGCTGTCCTCCGCCGATGAAGGGGCAGTGACCTAGAGCTAGCACAGCACGTTTATTTTATAGGATTTTATCATGAGAAAGTTAACTGAAGAAAGTTTCTAAAAAGCAGACAGGCTTTGAAAGTCTGTAGCATTTTGGGGTTAAATTATTCTTTTCTTTTTTTTTAAAGAGAGGGACAATGAGAGAATCAATTTTTTTAAAGAGAGGACAGTGAGAGAGAGAATCAATTTTTATTTAGTTTTTCACATGACTTTCATTGCTCTGACACTTAGTTGTATATGTGGGTGCTGGGGTTTGAACCCCTGTACTCAGCTATGCCGGGCAAGCGCTGTAACCACCAAGCCACCGCTCCAGCCCCAGGAATCAATGTTTTATTTTATTTCTTCATGTGACTTAGGTTGCTGTTGTAGAACTGGAGCTCCTGTGTCGGAGTAGCAAAGCGCTGAAATATTAGCTGCGATCGTGACAAAGGAGGGCTCATCCAATACGTGCACTCCTGTCCTTTATGATGTCTGCTAGTGCAATTAGTCAGATCACACTCCTGACAAGCCACAGCGTATCTATTTCCTAATCTAGTCACATTGATATCATCTGAAATTAAAACACAAAGGGATTGGACACAGGCTTACAGGCCGTGACAGGGGGTTATTTCACACAACCATTGCCAGGGAAATCAACTGGGGAGCTGCCACCATCATTAAAAATTAAAATATTACTTATAAATCTTCCGGGAGTCATCGAATCATAATATCAATGCTTTTATAAGACCAGTCTAGAATAAATTTACTACTGTTAGAGATATGATGCTGTATTGGAAAAAAATGGCACACTCCACCCATCCAAGGGGCAAAGGCACCCAATCCCATCATGGCGTGGTTAGGGCAATACGGTATTGGATGTTCTGTGGGAAACATTTTTGTGATCATTTGAATATACTTTTTTCGAAATCTACAGGGTTACAATATTAACTACTGTGGCTCCTCCGTATGCTATTTTGTTCACTGGAGCTATTTTTATTTTTATTTTTTTTAAGAGAAAGGGACAGAGAGAGAGAGAGAGAAAGAGAGAATCAATTTTATTCAGTTTTTCACGTGGCTTTTGTTGCTCCAACACTTAGCTGTGTACATGGTACTGGGGTTTGAACCTGCGTCCTCGCATGTGCCAGGCAAGCGCAGTAACCACTGAGCCACCGCTCCAGCATCTGGGGCTATTTTTAAACAGTGTTTTCATTGGAGGACCAACATATAGGTAAATTCCCACTCTATCCAGTGTAATTAAACCCATCTTTATGAACAGGGAAAATATGTTTATCTGGAAAACCTCCCATAGAGTATGAGTCACTGATAAATCTAAAAGGGCTTCTCCATTCCACACAGCTGAGTGTACTAAGGGAGGATCTGGGAAGTAAGTCCAATAGATCTCTCCCCAACTTACTTATCTGACAGTTCAATAAAGCCAGCATGCGCACACAGTGACAGGGGTTTTGGTATCTCCCTATCCTATGATCATCTGCTCAGTCTGATATACTAGATTTTTTTTTTTTTTAAAGAGAGAGGGACAGTGAGAGAGAGAGAGAGAGAAAGAGAGAAACAACTTTATTTAGGTTTTTCATCTGGTCTTTGCAGCTCCAACACTCAGTTGGGTACGTGGTGCTGGGGTTTGAACCTGGGTCCTCGTGCATGCGCGGCAACCGCTGAGCCATCGCTCCAGCCCAAGATTTTTTTTTTTTTAATCTGCCTCTGTGTGGGCAACGGAACAGTCTGAGTCTTCTGGGTAGAATTCTGCTTTTCTCTTGATTGTTCCCGGTGGAAGCTGGTGGAGTGATCTTCAGCCGCTTGAATTGTGGCTTGAGGTCCTCTGTGGTGCACACGCAGCACACAGATTCAAGGAACTGCACCGTCCTAGAAGTCACAAGCAGAGCCTCTACCCCGCATCGTAACCACATCAGGTCCCTTCCATTGTCCTGTTTGTGAATCTCTCCACCAACCAGGCTTGTCCTGCTGAACTAGGGGCCATATGTCCCTCAGCATCACAACTGAGAACGTTTAAAACAAGGAGAGCGGGGCTGGAGCGGTGGCTTGGCAGTTACGGCGCTTGCCTGGCATGTGCAAGTACACAGGTTCAAACCCCAGCACCCCCATACACAACTGAGTGTCAGAGTAACGAAAGCCACGTGAAAAACTCAATAAAAATCAATTCTTTCTCACTGTCCTTCTCTCTTAAAAAAAAAAAGAGAATGATTTTGTGGGGTTCTATGTGCTTCCCCCATTTGTTTTGGTAACGGGGTCTTGAGGGATAAATGAGTTTGTTTTACAGTGGCCTGGCCTTGAAGGTTATAAGGGATAGGTGTGTGACAATCAACATGATAAGGATAACAAAATTGTGGAAAGGGGCTCAGCAGTTACTACGCTTGCCTGGCATGTCTGAGAACACGGTTCAAATCCCAGCACCACGCACACATCAATATCTCTGGGCAATGAAAGCCACATGAAAAACTAAATAAAATTGATTCTTTCCTTCTCTTTTTCTCTCTCCCTCCCCTCAAAAAAGAAGAGTTGTTGAAAGGAGAAATTTGTGTAGGCTGCAGCATTATGAGTTTTTATTATCTTAAATGCATTTAGGTTGTTATATTAAAAGTTGTATGTATGTAAAGCACTTGAACACTAGTTTATAAAGTTTTATAAGGAAAAGACAAAATGAATTCAACAGGAGTGAAAATATATTTAATTTGAATAGTTATGAACCAAAAAACAAAAATTTGTATTATTTTAAGACTTTATGTCTTAAAATTTATTGAGATCATAGTAATTTTTATGACAATTTTTTCTTTTTTTAAAATTAAGAGTATATAGAGATACAAATGAGAGGGAAACATTATCAAACCATCAATAATCAATGTATATATACATAGTTATCCAGGGGTAATGCCAAAACATGGATGACCACCTTGGGTTTTACCTGTTGCAGTTTCCCCCAGAAGAACTCATGTGTTAAATGGGTAGTTCGTGGAGGAATGACATCTGCTTCTGGGATGGTTCCCCAATTTCCCTCTCTCCAGTCTCCTATGAGTTCTTCATACACCCTCCACCCACCCCATTCCCCTCCCTACGCCTCCAAGTATCCTAGGGAGCCATCCCCCTGTTACTCTGAGAATCATACAATTTGAAGTATTGTTAGGTTAGTCATTTAACCTACTGCTTCCCCATGTATTCTAGCTTTCACAGATGAGAGAAACCATTCGGCCCTTGAGTCTCTGAGATTGGGATACTTCACTAAGCATAATTCCTTCCATCTGCATCCATTTGATTTCAAAAGCCATAATATCGTATGGCAATTTTTTAAAAAAACCAATCATTATTTAGTTTTTCATGTGACTTTCATTCCTCAGACACTTTCTTGTGCACTTGGTGCTGGGGTTCAAACCCATATACCTGAGCATGCCAGGCAAGTGCTATAACTGCTAAGCCACTGCTCCAGCCCACCCTATAGAATTTTTCTTTTTTAAAGAAAGAGGGGACAGTGAGAGAGACAGACAGAAAGAGAGAAGCAATTTTATTTAGTTTTTCATGTGGCTTTCATTCCTCGAACACTTCATTGTGTACATGGTGCTGGGGTTCGAACTTTCGTACTCATGCATGCCAGGCAGGTGCCGTAACCACTGAGCCACTGCTCCAGCCCCAACCCCTATAGATTTAAGAAGCCAAAAGTACTTGAATTTATATTTAGCAATGAATATTTTAGCATTTTAACTTTGTTAACTAATTAGAGGTCTCTTTTACCAAACTCATTTACTAAGTGAAACAAAAGTATTCTACTTAATTTTCAGAATTTATATATTATATTATTTCATGAGAAGCTTATTTGATTGTTCAACAAATAAATTTCTGAATAAAATAAAAAAATAAAAAGTATTTTACTTTTTTTTCTTCCTTTTGCAAAACCAGCTTCTTTAATCCCATTTATGAAAAACTAAGTTTTTTTCATAGCTAACAGTTTTTCATAACTATCAGGCGTAGCTAACAATGTAAGTCATCTTCTTCCTGTTAAAGAAACAGCCTAGAAGCAATACAAATCACATTTTATTTATTTTATTTTTATTTTTTAAAGAGAGAGGGACAGTGAGAGAGACAGAAAGAGAGAACCAACTTTATTTAGTTTTCACATGGCCTTAGTTGCTCCAACACTTAGTTGTGTTCGTGGTGCTGGGGTTTGAACCTGGGTCCTTGTGTATGCCAGGCAAGCACCGAAACTGCTGAGCCACTGCTCCAGCCCCACAAATCACATTTTAAACATGTAGAGAAACCAACATTTTTATCAGCTGGCCACCTAGGAACCATGCAGATTAATAATTTTAAAGACATCTTCATCTTTGTAAGTATGCA
The DNA here is from genome assembly GCA_004027875.1 of Aplodontia rufa. NCBI lineage: Eukaryota > Metazoa > Chordata > Mammalia > Rodentia > Aplodontiidae > Aplodontia > Aplodontia rufa. The sequence continues at coordinate 19,524 of PVKS010003252.1, read as the reverse complement.
TTTTTTTTTTGTTAAAGCTTTAAGTCACATGCACTGAAAAAGTATTTGGATTTATTAATTAAATTTATGAGTACTCATTTTTGTTATAAGCCAATTGCTGTGTACTCAACAGAGGACAGACAGAAATTAAAGAGCTTTTTGTAGATTTGCATATTGTGATCTAAATATCGGGCAAGCCCGAGGAGCTGCAAATGTTAGGCGTGGTCTGGCGTCGTAAAAGACGCTGAATCAAGAATTCAGGTGCCTGTTTGCTCTTCGTGGAGGTCAAAACCACCCTAATTATCAACAAGCTTAATTTATTTGTTTTCTTTAGGACTCTGTAAAAGATGATCTGTTTTGTTTTTCCAGTATGAGAGTCCAGTCTTGAAAAATTGGCCTTGCAATTAAAGCAGAAAAGAGAATCAGAGGATTAGAAAACTTTAGTTAGGGGCTGGAGCGGTGGCTCGGCGGTTACGGCGCTTGCCTGGCATGTGCAAGTACCCGGGTTCAAACCCCAGCACCACGCACACAACTAAGTGTAGGAGCAATGACAGCCATGGGAAAAACTCGATAAAAATTGATTCTCTCTGTCTCTCTCTCTCGCACACTGTCCTTCTCTCTTTAAAAAAAAACAACTTTATTTAAATAAAATAGGACTAATTGGAACAAAATGTGTTATTTCTGGAACAAATTAGATGTGAATTTACTGTAAGAACTATAAGCTTAAACACCATAGGGTCTTTTTTTTTTTTTTTTAAAGAGAGAGGGACAGTGAGAGAGAGAAACAACTTTATTTAGTTTTTCACATTGCCTTAGTTGCTCCAACACTCGGTTGTGTATGTAGTGCTGGGGTTTGAACCCGGGTCCTCGTGCTTGCTAGGCAAGCACCAAAACCGCTGAGCCACCACTCCAGCCCCAAGATAGGGTCTTAAAAACAATTACAAAAACAATAAATGACATGGCTGTAATTACTCCTAAGCTATCAATATTGTTTTTTAAATTATATGTTTTTTCAATTTTTTAAAAAAAATATAATTTAAATACCCTTTTAGCATTGTTTAAATCTCTTTCTTAGTTTGGACAGTGAAAGCTGTGGAGAGTGGGATTTGAGAGCGGGGAGTGAAGCCACAGTAGCTGGCTTAGAGACTTTTCTTATCTCTCTTGACCTTGCTGAAGTTTGAGTCCGAACACTGAAAGATTTGTAATGTAGGTGTTTTCAGCCCAAATGAAACAAAAGTATTTTTTCCTGTCTTTTTCAAAACATGTCTCTTTATAGTTAATGTTCCCTCCAGAGATCATTTCCTCCTAGCAGGTGATCAGGTCAAGTTTGGATTCAGAAAATTATCAATAATTTTTCTTTTTTTGTAAAACAAGCTGGGGTACAAAAGGATATTAAAGTGTAGACTTTTTTGGGGGTGGGGATGGAGGGCAGTTAAAGTTTCTTTCTTTTTTTTTTCCAGGGCTGAGGACCGAACTCGGGGCCTTGCGTGTGCTAGGCAAGCGCTCTGCCACTGAGCTAAATCCCCAGCCCCCATTAAAGTTTCTTATCAGGGAGTTTTAGCCTTGAAAATCAGGACCAACAGTTATAGTGCAGGCTAATCCTACTGGGTATTTATTTATTTATTTATTGAAGAGAGAATGACAGTGAGAAAGAGAGAATCAATTTTTATTGAGTTTTTCACATGGCTTTCGTTGCTCTGACACTCAGTTGTGTACGTGGTGCTGGGATTTGAACCTGGGTCCTTGTGCATGCCAGGCAAGTGCTGTAACCACCGAGCCACTGCTCCAGCCCCCCTACTTGGTCTTTAACACTTATTATTTTTTTAATGTAATCTGTAATGGAGTTAGTTTAGAATTTTTTTTTTTAAGAGAGAGGGACAGTGAGAGACAGGAAAGGAGAGAATCAATTTTTATTTTAGTTTTTTGTGTGGTTTTAGTTGCTGACACTTGGTTGTGTACATGGTGCTGGGGTTCGAACCTGCGTCCTCACACATGCCATGCAAGCGCCAAAACTGCTGAGCCATCACTCCACCCCCTGCCTTTTTTTTTTTTTT
>PVKS010003252.1:0-17391 GCA_004027875.1 Aplodontia rufa | reverse complement strand
TAAGAGAGAGGGACAGTGAGAGACAGGAAAGGAGAGAATCAATTTTTATTTTAGTTTTTTGTGTGGTTTTAGTTGCTGACACTTGGTTGTGTACATGGTGCTGGGGTTCGAACCTGCGTCCTCACACATGCCATGCAAGCGCCAAAACTGCTGAGCCATCACTCCACCCCCTGCCTTTTTTTTTTTTTTTTAAAGAGAGAGGGACAGTGAGAGAGACAGAGAGAGAATCAACTTTATTTAGTTTTTCACATGGCCTTAGTTGCTCCAACACTCAGTTGTGTACGTGGTGCTGGGGTTTGAACCCGGGTCCTCATGCTCGCCAGGCGAGCGCCGAAACTGCTGAGCCATCGCTCCAGCCACCCCCCCCCCCGCCTTTTTTTGAAAAACATTTTTTATCAAAATTTCCAAGAAGAAGATTAGCTTGTGGAGGTGCAGAAATAGAGGCTTTTCTTATGTTCCCCCAAGAATTTAGGGCATGTCTGACTAAATCCCAAGTAGAAAACACAGAGGCAGAAATCAATATCCCCGGCTGATGTACCTGTGTTAGATTTTGCCCAATGGGATCCCAACATTTAGGGTCAGAAGCACCCTCATTTGGGAACCAAGAATTATGCTTAATTGCAGACTGTAATAACCCCTCTAATCTAGCATCAGACACATAAGAACCTTAAGCGTATACTTAACATTCAGTGCCCACTCTTTAGGAAACCAAGAACAAGTTTCAACAACAAATTCTTTTTTTTTAAATTTTTATTTTGGTTTTTCACATGGCTTTCGTTGCTCCGACACTTGGTTGTGTACGTGGGTGCTGGGGTTTGAACCCGTGTACTTGAGCTTGCTGGGCAAGCGCTGTAACCGCTGAGCCACCGCTCCAGCTCCCCCCCCTTGTCTGTAACATTTTTGTGTTTAAATTGTTTACTCTTAAAACTTTTCTTTCCCTAGCAACTGGTGTCTGGATTTAAAGTCAAGGATTAGACAGTTTGCACCTTGGACAAGAATGTCCCCCCGGGTAGGGCCTTGCCACCATCAAGGGTAGTCACTGGCTGTGGTCCAAGTCAGATGCCACCGCTCCCTGTGGTTATTTATGGATTTCTAGCAGCAAAAGACGAGAAAGTGAGCACAAATAGCCTTCCGAGTTCTTTTCCTCTCAGATAATGACTCACATGATTTTCATGTTGGCAAGTTGCACAATGTAATCATTCCTCTTTTTTTTTTAAAAAATAAACATTTGACCAATTGTCCAGCACTCCGTTGGTGACACTCCTGGATATTTATGTACAGTATCTTCAAGTTTGGCAGCAGAGTGAAATGACCTATCACCTTTACTTGGTTCCAAAGGGAGCACCCACTTAAACACGTTGCTCAGAGACGCTCGGCGCTATGCCCGAGGCCCCATAGCTTCTGAGTTCCAGCCACCGACTCTTCTCACCGCTCAGGTCTGTAGGTGCAGTTTGGAACCCGAGTCTCGCATTCATCTGTAAAACATATATGTTTATAAATGTCTACCCCCAATCTAAAGTACATTGGCTGAGCCCTCTTCGAGAGTGGGAGGGCACAGCGACTTAGACTGTGGCCTCGGGAGCTGAGGCTCTTAAGGCGCTTGGCTGGCATGCATGAGGACGTGGCCTCAAACCCCAGCACCACGTACCCATCAAAGTGTCATAGCAACAAGGGCCACATTAAAAGATAAATAAAATTGATCCCCCCCAACTGTCCCTCTCTCTTAAAAAAATAAAAAAAGACAGAGGCCTCAAGAGCTGCGGAGTCTCCATTTCCAGTCCACCTCTGCCAAGGGATTAAGGTACATGGCCTGAGGCGGCCTCTGAACGTCTCTTTATGTCCTCATTTGCACAATGGGTATGATGACAATAATTGTCAGGTCAGGGGCCTCTGTGAGCGTGAATATGCTCCTAGCACAGTTCCTGGAACCCAGTTAATCGCTCAGTAAGCAGGAGCATTTAGTGATCACCAGGGATTGCATTAATCCATTTTCCGTTGCTATAACAAAATACTTGAGGATGGTTAAAAAAAAATATATATATATGGAAAGAAATTTGTTTAAGTTATGGTTTTGGAGGTTCAAGGGCATCATGCTAGGATCAGAGGATCAACTCGGCTGTGGTGACACCCTCAGGCCAGATGGCATCACAATGGTGGATGCATATGTGGGAGGGAGAGATCTGTGGAAAGGCAGGAAGCTAGAGAGCCTGTTTTGTTCTGTTATAGTCTTTTACTCTTTCATGTTCTAGTTAAGATCCCAGGAAAGCTACAGTTATATCTTCTTTTTTTGGTACCCAGGACTGAACCCAGTGGGGTGTTAACCATTAGCCACATCCCCAGCCCTTTTTCTTTTTTTCTGAGACAGGGGCTCACTAAGTTCCTGAGGCTGACTTTGAACTTCGGATCCTCCCGCCTCAGCCTCCCTAGCCTCTGGGATTACAGGCATGTGCATTAACATCTTTTGAGGGCAGGGACCCCATGACCTAATCGTTCTCCACCAACCTTCACTTCTTAAAGGATCCATACCAGCTTTCAACATTGCTCCTGCCAGGAACTGAGCTTCTAGCAGGGAAGGACTTGAGAACACACTTAAACCACATTCAAACCATAGTAGGTGGCTGGAGCAGGCAGCGGTTGGCGTGCTTGGCTGGCGTGCTTGAGGACCTAGGTTCGAACCCCAGCACCATATATACAGCTAAGTGTCAGAGAAACAAAGGCCAGATGGAAAAAATAAAATTGATTCTTTTTCTCTCTCTTAAAAAAGAAAAGAAAAAAAAACATAGTAAGAATTATATTTGAATATTCTCTTGGGCTCTTATTTACTCCAAAATATTTTTTTCTTATTTATTCATGAAACAAATGTTAATTCTAAACCTACCAGCTGGTTGCCACAGTACATTCAAGGGGAAATAGAAACTGAGACCCAGCACACACAGCAGTGGCCTGACAAACACCTGTTTTCCTGGTCACAGATCACCTGAAGTATTTACAGAGCCGACTGTACCTGAAGGTGCTGCGTGCCCTTTTGGACTTGGGCTTGCTAAACAGCAAAACCCAAGTTGTGGTTAGAAGCCTGGACAACGCAATGTCAAACACATGGACTCTTTCCTTCTGCTTCCCCCGCCACTTTTAAAATTGTGGTACAATGTGCATAGCATCAAATTTGCCATCTTAACTATTTTTAAGTGTTCATTTCCGTGGTATTCAATACGTTCAAAATGTTGTGCTATCCCTATGCCTTTTAATTTTTAATTTTGAGAAGGATCTCACTATGTTGCTGAGGCTGGGCTCTATCTTGCAATCCTCCTGTCTCAGCCTCCTGAGTCGCTGGGATTACAGGTGCCATGGCCCTGGGCCAACACTAGACATTTTTTTTTTTTTAAAGAGAGAGGGGATAGTGAGGAAGAGGGAGAAAGAGAGAATCAGTTTTATTTAGTTTTTCACGTGGCTTTTGTTGCTCTGACACTTAGTTGTATATGTAGGTGCTGGAGTTTGAACCTGTGTACTTGCCCATGCCAGGCAAGTACCCTAACCACTGAGCCACTGCTCCAGTCCCAACACTAGATATCTTAATGGGCGGCCTTTTTGTTTTTAATTTTGAGACAGGGTCTCACTAAGTTGCTGAGGCTGGCCTTGAACTTGTGATCCTCTTGTCTCAGCCTCCCAGGTAGCTGGCATTACAGGCATGGGCTATTGTGATTGGCAGATAGTGTCTTTTGATCTGCATTTCTTAATTTTCGTGAAGTCCAATTCAGCTATTTTTCCCTTTGCCATTTGTACCTTTAGTGCTATATTCAAAAAATTGCTGCCGAATCTGGCATCATGAGGCTTTTGCCCTGTTTTCTTCCAAGAGTTTTAGAGCCTTAGATTTTATATTTAGGTCTTTGATGCATTTTGAGTTAACTTTCTTTTGTTTTTGGATTGTGCTTGAGATTGAACTCCAGGCCTCTGGTGTGCTAAACAAGGGCTTTACCCCTCAGCCTCATTCCCAGCCCTTTTTATATTTAATGTCAAGACAAGTTTTTCTTAAGTTGCTTACAGCCTTGCTAAGGTGCTAAGGCTGGCTTTGAACTCACAATCCTCCTGCCTCAGCCTCCCACGTCACTGGGATCACAGGCATGTGCCACTGCACCTGGAATCTTTAGGGTTTTCTACCTCTGAGATCACATCTGCAAACAGAGATGATTTTACTTCTTCCTTTCCAAGTAGTGTGTCTTTTGCTTCCTTTTGTTTTTTTCTTTCTTTTTAAGTGAGAGAGAGGGAGAGTGTAAGAGGGAGTTTTATTTATTTTTCCACCTGGCCTTTGTTTCTTGGACGCTTAGTTGTGTACGTGTTGCTGGGGTTTGAACTCGAGTCCGCACACGCGCCAGGCGAGCGCTGCAACTGCTGAGCCAGCGCTCCAGCCCCTCCTTTTCTTATCTAATTGTGTTGGTTGGAATTTGCAGTATGTCAGCTACAAGTGGAAATGAGCCTCCTGGCCTTGTGTCGGATCTCAGGACAAGCTTTCAGTTTGTCACCATTGAATGTAATGAGGGTTTTTCATATAGGGCTTTTATTTTCCTTCTGTTCCCAGTTCGTTAAGTTTTCTGTTTTTTAACCGAAAGTGTTGGATTTTGTCTAGTGTTTTCTCTGCATGATTGAGGCCATCGTGCGACCCTCCCCACCCCACCCCACCCCTGTTGGGTTAAACACTAATCAATGCCCAGGAAGGTTGCAGCGAGATAAGCAGGTCTCTAAGAGAACGTGGTACACAGGGAAATGGAGAGGGGGAGCGGGCCACTCCCCCAGACCTTGGGAGAGGATCAGAAGAGAGGGAGCTCAGTTGTAAAGTTAGGAATGTACTCTTTTTTCTTTTGTAAAGAAAGAGAGGGACTATGAGAGAGAGAAAGAGAGAATCAATTTTATTTAGTTTTTTTTCCTGCGGCTCTCGTTGCTCTGACATTCCATTGTGCACGTGGTGCTGGGATTCGAACCCGAGTCCTCGGGCATGCCAGGCAAGCGCTGTAACCTCGGAGCCACCGCTGCAGCCCCAGGCATGTACTCTGAAGGAAGCCACCTGCTCAGTGGGCAGGCAACCCCTCCTGTGTATTCCCCCAGGTTGTGGGCTCAGAACAGCCCTCCACTCCGTCCTGGCCCGCCTCTGCCAAGGACTCAGTAATAAAACGTCCAAAACCTCTCACTGAGTCCTCCTCCCAGTTCCCTCTTTGGGATTGGTGAACAATACACTTGGGGCCTTTGCAGCCCCGGGGCTGAACTCCCCTCGTTCTGTTAATGCGGCCTATCACATCCAAAGATTTGCACACGCGGAATCATCACTGTGTTCCAGGAATAAATTGCTCTTGGTTATGCTGTGTAATCTTCTCCACACGCTGCCAAATTTAGTTTGTAGTATTTGTCGAGGATTTTTGCATTAGGTTCATGACGAATAGATATTTTAAAAAGTCCTCCCTGACTTTTTTTTTTCTTTTTTTTGCAAGCAGAGGGAGAGAATGAGAGAAAGAGAGAAAGAAAGAATCAATTTTATTTATTTTTTTCATCTGGCCTTTGTTTCTCTGACACTTGGTTGTGTGTGTGGTGCTGGGGTTTGAACCTGGATCCTTGCACACGCCAGGCAAGCGCTCCAACCACTGAGCCTCTCTCTGTTCCAGTCCCTTATGAAGAACATTGATGTATAGTAGTTTTCTTTTCTTTCTTTCTTTCTTTCTTTCCTTCCTTCCTTCCTTCCTTCCTTCCTTCCTTCCTTCCTTCCTTCCTTCCTTCCTTCCTTCTTTCTTTCTTTCTTTTGCAGTGGGGGAATCTAACCCAGGGACACTATCACTGAGTTCCATCCCCAGTCCTTTTAATATTTTGTTTTGACACAGAGTCTCTCTAAGTTGCTGAGAGTCTCACAAAGTTGCTGAGGCTGGCCTCCAACTTCTGACCTTTCTGTGTCAGTTTCCTGAGTCACTGGTAGTATCAGCGTGTACCAAGTGCTCAGTTTTCTTTTCTTATAGTACCTTTGTCTGGCTCAGTATCATGATAATGTTGGCCTCCTAGAACGAGTTCAACTTTCTGGAACAGTTTGAGAAGGATGGGTATTAGTCCTCCTTTGGAAGAATTCACAAGTGAGGCCCTCAGGCCCGGGGCTTTTCTTTGATTCCATCTCTTTACTAGTTACAGGCTTATTCAGACTTATTTAACTGTCATTTTTGATTTTGGTACTGGGCATTGAACCCAGGAACTCTTTACCACTGAGCTGTATTCTCAATTTTTTCAATGTTTAATTTTGAGACAGCGTCTCCCTAAGTCTCTGAGACTGACCTGGACTTTACACTTTACAATCCTCCAGCCTCAGCCTCCTGGATTGCTGGAATGACAGACTTGCACCCCTGTGCCTGGCTTTTCTTTTGTTAATGTTTTTATTCATGCGTTATAATTACACATAACGGTGGAGTTCATTCTGACATTTTCATACATGCATATAACGTTGTTTATTCCAAGTGAAGTCCCCAGTGCTTCGTTTCCTCCGCCCTCCGCCTTTTTTAAATAGGCATTTTTGCCCAGGCTGGCCCTGAACTCTTGGACTCAGGTGATCTTCTTGTCCCAACCTCCCTCAGGAGCAGCTGGGAATACACGTGCATCACGCACATGCCAGACAGGCCTGGCTCTGCACTTTTTACTGCAGCCAACCGCCATTACAGAATTTGGAAGCAGCAAGGTACAGCTAATAAAAACGAAAACTGAGAATTAAACAAAGGAACATCAAAAACCCCCAAGCCCCCAAACAATTTTGAGAATGGCAGTTTTTGATCTCTGCTACTTAGCAGAGTGTCCTTTGAATTTGTTTTGGTCCCAAGCTGAAATCTATTATTATTATAACTCTTACATTTTTTTATAATTAATTTTTTATTTATTTCTTAGTGCATTGCAGTTCCACATAATGTCGGGATTAGTTGTCACCTGTTCCTAGATGCACACAATTCAGCAATTATTTATTTTTTTTAGAGAGAGAGAGACAGTGAATGAGAGAAAGAGAATCAGTCTGATTTAGTTTTTCACGTGGCTTTTGTTGCTCTGACACTTAGTTGTGTACGTGGTGCTGGGGTTCAAACCCACATCCTTGTGCATGCCAGGCAAGCGCCGTAACCGCCAAGCCACGCTCCAGCCCCTACAATCATTATTTTCGGTGAGTGTTTACTGTTGGGGATTCTGGAAGGAGCAGGTCAGTGGGACCCTGGGTGTTTTCAGGACAGCAACACGGGGTAGGCTCCTCTCAACAGAACTCTGGGAAGAAGTTGGGATCAGAGAGCAGAAATGAACATCAGAGAAGGAAAGGAAAGACCCAATTTCTCTGGTTCACTTTGACTTTGCTGAACCTTAAGAAAAATCCTCAGGCTGCCCTGGGCTGACTTTACGCAATGTCAGGGAACAATTGCCAAGGGAGAAATGCTTGCATAAGCCTTCTTTGAAATATCTTCAGCCTCATAAATCCATAAACGATGACGTTCATTACTCCTAATGTGAACATTCCTTGTTAGAGTGCAATCTCCTACTGAAATTTATGAGGTTATCACTAGGCTCAGAAGCAATAAGCTATGAAGTTATGCTACAGAGGCTGGCAAGCTCTCGTTCTCCCTGCCCTCCTCTTTTTTATGATGATTTCATAGATGAATTTGTAGAATCTGCGTGGAAGCAGTGATGAAAAATGAAACAGCCAATAAGAAAGTTAAACACGGAACAGGCTGCGGCTTGCGATTCTATGTTGTGATCTTAGGTTCCCCAAGATTTGGGCGCCAAGCAGTTGATTTTATTGTAGGGATCGTTATGCATGCATAAAACAAACAAGGAAGGAGAGGGAGAGGGAAAGAGAGTGGGGGAGAGAGAGAGGGAGAGAGGGCACTGCACACAGAAATAGCAGTTTGAAAAAAGCTTACGGAAAACATTTCGCTCAGGATCCCTATGTCACAAACATGCCATGACAGGAGACTCACATAACCAACAAGATTATACCCTCAATTCTGAAGGTGCTTTTGAGGCATCAAATATGATACCTATGAAGATAAAGCTGAACAACTTCCATCATTATTTATTTATTTAGATTTAAATTTTTGAACGTTTTGTTTTTCTTTCTGGGCTTTGCTTAGGGCAACGTATTATAAAACAACTTGTGTTTTTAAAATATAAATTTATAGGGCTGGAGATGTAGCTCAGTGATCGAACACTTGCTTAGCATGTGTAAGTCCCTGGGGGGAAATAATTTGTAAATTATTTTTTTAATATATTACAGATATTAACCTTTTATCTGGCATTCTGTTGAGAATAATTTCCCCCAATAGATATTTTTTGGTAAGTTTACTGCCATGAACTGTTTTTTTTTCAATATGGTAAACTATATCTAATTGCAATTTTATACTATTTGGGTTTCTTGTTTTGATTAAAAATTGTCTCCTGAGGCTGGAACGTTGGCTCGGCAGTTACAACGCTTGCCTGGCCTACACAAGGACATGGGTTCCAAACCCCAGCACCACATACACAAAGAAGTGTTGGAGCAACGGAAGCCACATGAAAAACTAAATAAAATTGATTTTCTCTCTCTCTCTCTCTCTCTCTCTCTCACTGTCCCTCTCTTTAAAAAAAAAAAAGTTGTCTCCCCAGCTCCGAAATGATACATATAGCCTCCTAAATTTTCCTCTAGGATTTTTAGGTGTCTTTCCCCACTATGACTTTTATTTACTTCCCTTTAAAATTTAATATTGTGAGGGCTGGAGTGGTGGCTCGGTGGTTATGGTGCTTGCCTGGCATGCACAAGTACAAGGGTTCAAACCTCAGCACCCACGTACACAACAACTAAGAGTCAGAGCAACAAAAGCCATGTGAAAAACTCAATAAAAATTGATCCTCTCTGCCTCTCTCTCTTTCTCACTGTCCTTGTTTCTTTAAAAACAAATTTAATGTTGTGAAATAAAGATCAGATTTTATTTCCTGCTATGTGAACAGTCAGGTGTGTTATTAAGTAAACCATTCTTTCTTAGCTGCTGGGATTATAGGCATGCTCCAAGGCCTCTCATTAATATGGTATTTTTTTCCTACTAGCATTCTTTGATTTTCGAATTTTACAGCAATTTCATCAACAAAATGAGAACATGCAATTTTTTTTATTGTTTATGCTAAGTGTTTCCTTCTATTGTTTATATTGCTACATTAACTGACGTTTTCTTTCTTTCTTTCATTGCTTTTTGAGACAGGGTCTCATTAAGTTGCTTAGGGCCTCACTAAGTTGGCTTTGAACTTGCGATCCTCCTGCCTCAGCCTCCCGAGCCGCTGGGATCACAGGTGTGCACCACCCCACCTGGAAAAATTAGCTGAAATTTCTAAAGCAATGTTGAAATGATAATGTCGATAGTGAGCACCCATGTTTTGTGTTCGATTTTGGTAAAAATAGCGTGAGTGATTATGTGGGCTGGGTAATACTCTTTTCTATTTCGTTAAATTATTTTTTATTGAGAAATATATTATGCATGTGAAAATACATACACACACAGGCCACACATCGATTAAAGAATAATAGTAGAAGAATTTCTGCGTGCTTGCGACCTGTCTTAGGAAATTAAACGTCCCATTATTTAGACCCCACCCCCACCCTGCCTGCGTCTTGTCAGCTACATAGTTCTCTGGCCTTCATGATAACTGCTGTTCTGTATTTTATATTAGTGATTATTTTGATTTTCCTTTTTCCTTTCTTTTTTTTTTTTGAGAGAGAGAGAAAGAGAGAATCAATTTTATTTTTTTGTCTTTTCATCTGGCCTTTGTTGCTCCGACACTTAGCTGTGTATGTGGTGCTGGGGTTCAAACCCAAGTCCTCACGCATGCTGGGCAAGTGCTCCAACCACTGAGCTATCGCTCCAGCCCCATATTTTGATTTTTTTAATGGCACTACTATATGTATATATAATCCCAAACTATTGTTTAGAGGAGCCCTTTAAAAAGTCTCATGAATGGACTAGTAGTGCTGAAATTTATATTCCTCAGCAAATTGATTCTCTTCCTCTGTGTTACCCACTGCTCATATCAGTACCCAAATACTTTCCATTACTGTTTCATCTCTTCTTCAGAGTGACCAGAAGTGACACCTGTTACCGTCTCTTGCTTCTCGCACCACCCCACGCGTGGACAGCCACGCGTTTAAGTTATCTCCTCCTCATTGCCAGGATCCACTGATTCTGGGTGCCTTGTCAAGTCTGCTCTGACCTGGGAGGACTCTCTCAAACAGGACCACGATGTCCAGTACAACAGAGGGGTGTCTCGTCTTTTGTCTCTGGAATTCTTGGACATCCTTGACCACTGGGGCTGAGCCCACGAGTGCTTCCTAATTCTGCCATCGCAGGGACCGTCTCCACTTGTATGACTTTGACAAAGATTCACCTGGAATTCAATCCTGTGTCTTTTGTCCCTGGTGGACTCTCGATTAGCATAAATCATACCTGCCACCAGGATCCCAGCTTGTAGATTGCGTTATTATTGGCAATATTTGTTTTTCTCCCTGGAGTGGATTAGACTTCCCTGCCCCATTGATATCACGCTTGGTGTCTACTTGAGAGGCCTCTCCCTGATAATCTTTAATATCCTGGTCCTGACAAACTTCAGGAAAGTCATGTGACTTTCTTTGGTCAATAGAACTTGGGTGAGAGCCATACATGCCATTTCTTGAAAGAAGCTTGAGAAGAACCCGTGTGTGCTTCTGCCACCTGCCTTCTTCCATTGCCAATGTGCCAGACAGAGGCTGCTCAGAAGCCTGGGTTCTAGAAGAAAGTGTGGAAGAGAGTGCAGGCCTTGGGATGGGCAGGCAGCACCAGTGAGAAGTAAACTTCTGTGGCTGTAAACCACTGAGTTTTAGGCCTGCTTGTTACCTCAGCATAACCTGACATCTCCTGACTGACGTACCAACCCTCATGGGCTTCTACTTGTCCTAAAATCAGGTATCTTCTGCCATCAAGAAACTCAGGTTCTCTGCCCCACCCACCAAGACTCTAGAGACATCTCTGGGTCCCCCGACTGCCACCACCCTGATCCCACTGGCAAGAACCACAGCCACAGTTCAGGTCATCACATGGTGGCCTAACATTCCCAACCTCCTCCTCCCTCCCTCACACCTAGGAGGAAAGGGTGATCTTTGCCCTGGCTTGACTTTCAACACTTTGTCCCTAAACTTTGACATGTGGGAGATGGCCCCACCTATACTTTCCTGGATTCACAACTTCCTCCAGGTTCCTGTGACAATGGCCCATGTCTCCACTGACTTCCCATGAATGCCACCTTAGGACCACCTCGCCTGTATGTGAATTGAGGCACTCAGAAGAGACGGTGTAGAGGTTGGTCCTGAAGATTGGCCAACCCCTTCATCCTCAGCGCCACCCCCCACCTTCCCACTTCTGCCCGGCTCTTCTTCTCAAGTGGCCATCTGGTTCCTCTCGGGCTCTGGCTGGGTTTGCATTAACGCCTGGGTCTCAGCTGTACGCAGGCAGCCCACAGAAAGGCAACTCGGCTCCTGCGGGTGTAATGTCGCCAGGCGCTGGCAGCTGTGCTGTCCAGCTTCCCCGATGTGGGGGTTGTCTTTCTCCTCCAGCCACAGGGGTGGCAGCAGTCTTAACTGCCCCCCCGCCCAGTCGCCAAGTGGCACTCCCAAGTCTCTGGAGACAAAGTAGCCACTGCCCCCAGCTCAGAATACAGGGACCTCTTCCTTGTAGGCAGGCATTCAAGTGGCTGGACTTTGCCAGCAAATGTTAAATAAGTGTCATCCGGGGGGGACACCAGTAATAAACACTGCTGAATTTTAGGAGTTCACTTCCTGATCGCACATTGCTTTCTGGTGGAGGTGAAAAAGGCGTGCAGGGGTGAAGGGCAGGAAAGAGGAAGTGAGATGCAGAGGGCATTTGTGGGTTGGGGCAGCTCTGGAGGAGGCCCAGAGGTGGAAAAAGCCAGGGGGGCAGCTAGGAGACCTGCTGGCGGGAGCAGACAGGAGGGTGTGAGCAGGGAGGGGAAGGCGTGGGCAGACCGGAGTCTTTGTTCCAAGAAGCCTGGAGTTTCAACAGGGATTCATTCATATCTGTGGCTCCAGTATCACGATGGCTATTTTATGGTGTCTGATAGTTTAAACAGGGGGAAAAAAAAAAAGTAGAAACTCCCCAACTCTCCAGTTGTTTCTGAATTTCTTGGCGGGAGTTTGACTACATGACTTGAGACTGCTCTGAAAAAAAAACAACAGAACTTTTTGAAAATAAACACAGATCCTGTTTGGCTGTTGGTGGGGTTACGTCCTGATGAATCCATCGGAAATTGAAAATAACTATTTTTAAAAAATTTTTTATTTTGAGACAGAGTCTTGCTAAGTTGCGGAGGCTGGCCTTGAACATGTGATCCTCCTGCCTCAGTCTCCCCAGTTGCTGGGATTACAGGCAGGCACTGCCATGCCCAGTTGGAAATTGAAAATATCTTAATGTCAAAAATTCATTTAATACATCTCACCTACCTTCACACTAGAGCTTAGACCGGCCTCCCTCAGACATGCTCGGAAGACTTACATTGGCTTACATCAGGGCAAAATCATCTCGCTCAAAGCCTACTTTATACCAGAGTGTCGAATTTCTCATGTAATTTGGTGCTAAAAGTGGAAAACAGCCAGGCACTGAGGTGCCCGCCTGTAATCACAGCAACTTGGGAGGCTGAGGCAGGAGGATTGCAAGTTCAAAGCCTGCCTCAGCAACTTAGCGAGGCCCCAAGCAACGTGTGGAGACCCTGTCTCGAAATACAAAATAAAAAAGGCTGGGGGTGTGGCTCAGTGGTTGAGTGGCTCTGGGTTCAATAACTGGTATCAAATAAAAAGTAGAATAAAATAAAAGTGGAAAATAGAGTGGTTGTAGGGTCAAGGACGGTCTATCTTAACACTGGGCAAAGGACCCTGGAATAGCCCTCCTGTCCCTGGGCCACACCAATGGTGTCATGGCTGTGGGCCCCCCCCCCATGCTCTTTTCACACTTCCCCAAATGGAGCACACACTCTCTGAGACCAGGGCAGATGACATGCCCTCCATAATTCATCCCCATCAGGCCTGTGACAAGTGCCCGGCCAGAGTTGGGTGCTGGGTGTTCACAGTTCCTCTCCTTCAGGATCCCTCCAGTGGATCTAGATGAGGTCTCCCAGGGGTCAGGAGAGCACAATCCGTGCAGGTCCTCCCAGCGGGCCTGGCTTCCCCAGCCATCTGTGCGACCTTCTTGCTCCTTCTTGAGCCTTGGGCCCCCTGGGAAGCAGAGAATTTTCAGGCTTCCTCTCTGCATAGCCCAGTCCCAAGGTCACACCTCCAACCCCCTTCAGGTCACCTGGCGAAGAGGCGCTGCTCACTGTGTCTGCTTTAGGTACTGAAAGCAAGGTCACCTCCTGGCCTGAATTCACATGTGAAAGTCACCTCTTGGCACAACACGGGCTCTGATTCGAGTATAAAAACCCAGAGTGTGACGATTCCACAGCCTTTCCGTGTTTTTGTTCTTGCGTTTTCTTTTGTGGCGCTGGGGATGGAACCCAGCACAAGCGCTCTACCACTCAGCCCCCGCAGACTTTCTGGATTGCAAGGATCCAATCTGGGATGGCAATAGACAACGTCCCCAAACGCTTCCTCCGTGTGCTTCGCTGGATTGCTGGGTCCTAGGGCCAGGTGTTAGAAAGTTTAGTGGGCGCCGTGCACTACTGTCTTCAAGTGATCCCACTCACTTCCACTGGCTGGGTCGGAGTGGTTATTCTTCACAAGTTGCCAGCCTCAACTAGTTGCTAGAGTTGCAAGATCATTATGTATATATATGTATGTGTGTGTGTGTGTGTATAATTTTTTTTGGTGCCAGGAATTGAATCCTGGGGTGCTTAACCACTGAGCCACACTCCCAGCCCATTTTTATTAATTTAATTTAATTTTTTTTTTTGGTACCAGGGATTGAACTCATGCACTTAACCACTGAGCCACATCCTCAGCCTTTTTTTTTTTTTTTAAATATTTTATTTTGAGACAGGGTCTTGCTACCTTGCTGAGGCTGGCTTTGAACTTGCAATCCTCCTGCCTCAGCACCCACAATCACTGGGATCACAGGTGTGCACCGCCACACCCCACCACGGACCTGTATCTTTGTCTATGTCCATGGCTATCTGTATTTCATTTTCTGGGACCCAGCCCACCCCTTCAGATATTAGAACGACTTCTGATTGAATTTGGTGTTACTCTGCATCTGGCTGTGGGGTCATCAGCCCTCCTGATGGTGGGACGGAGAGCGCAGAGTGGGGAACAGAGGCGGTGGAAGGGTCCACTTCCTTCCTCCCTGGCAGGTGGAGCTGAAACTAAGCAGGGGTTGCAAAACTGCCCAGGACTCCAGAGATCAAAGCCTCAGCCAGGTGTATCTTCCTTGGGCGGAGAGGAGAGTGGGAAAATAGAAGCCTTGGAATGAAAGTCGCTGAGTGGGCCAGGCGGGCTGGGGGTGTGGCCTGCTGTAGCTCTCCCAGCCTGACCCCTCCTGGGCTTGTCTTAACCTCTCGTCACCTCCCTTCCCACGGCACTGAGGTCACCTCCCTTCACAGCACAGCGCAGAGGTCCCGGAATTGGGAGAGGGGGGGCAGGTTGGGCAGAGCAAAGGTGAAACTGCCCTCAGCCCTGCAGGGCACAGAACCACCGTGTTCAGTCGCAGCTGTTGGATTCTGCTGTGCGGGCTGCAGCGTGTCCCTGCTGCCACCCCCAGTCCTGGCACTGGCTCTGCCCCAAGGTCCTTCTGGCTACCCTGCCCACCAGGTCCATGCTGCTGCTCAGGCTCCTCGGCCTCCTCTGGATGCTCAAGGCCTCCCCAGGGGCCACAGGTGAGGGGGATTGGGAAGGGGCTGGTCCAGGGCAGGGTGGCTCTGAGGCTTACACAGGTGCGGCTGGCTCTGGGTGCACAGGCAGGGTGGCAGGAGGAGAAGGGAAGCAGGCTGAGCCGCTGTGGCTCTGGACCCAGGCTGAGCAGGCAGCTGGGCTTGGCACCATGGCTGCGGCATCCTGAGGGTGGGAGTGAACCTTCTGGAATCTTCCTACTTGGGCTCTGGTTTCTGCCCCCTCACGCCCACTGCTGCCGCTGCCCCAGCCGCGGCTGCCTCCACCCTGTACTGTCCTTGCACTGCCCTCTGGGTTGCCCTTCTGCACTCCGGATCATCCTGTCCCCATCTCCTCTCTCCCTCTCTCTGTGGCTTTTCTGCCTTGGGTTTCCTCCCTTCTCTCCCCAGCTCTGCCTCTCCTGCTCCTAGCCCTGCCAGGTCCCCAGTGTCTGGTTTCAGCTCTTGTCCCTAGGGCTGGGATCTGGAGATCCAGATGTTGTCCACTGTACTTCACCCAAGGGTGGCTCCGACACCACCTACCACCCTTGCCCACTTGAGGTTTGCACCTCTCCCTTTCTCCCAGGACCACATCCTGGCTATAAGGGACCTAAGCTGACATTCTTCATAATCCCTCAGCTCCATGTCCCTGAGAAGTGACTCCTCAGCTCTTAGGAAGCAGCAGCACAGGGTCTGCATCTGAGCAATGCCAAAGCTGAGTGGGCAGCAGGTGGGGTGCTCTCTGCTTGCTCCAGCTGCAGTCTCCTGGCGTCCCCGCCCCTTACCCCAGCACACTGACCCTCAGTGTTACCAACCTCAGAATGGGCTGGTGATCTAGAGAACAAGGGGGTTCCCTGATTAATTCATTAACTGCTATTTAAAATGTCTATTTTTGTGTGATTAACTGCTAAGAGTTAAGGTTTTCAGAACTCATGCCTGACTGCTGAGTTTTCTCTTTCTGGGACTTTCTTTCCTTTTCTGTGTTCCTCTTCATATCGGTTCCTCAACCTCAGTAGAGTCTGAGTTATGATCTCTTTCTCCCCCTAGGAGTCCTCTCTGCAGATTCTCTCTCTCAGATCCTCGTTTTTTGCTTTCTGTGACATATCCACACTCCCTAGCTCTGCCTTTGAGGGTTCTCTCCTCCTCTGGAAAGGAGTCAACCCAGAGAGGAGAGTGTCACAGTCCAGGGGAGAAGTGTGGAGGCTGGTCAAAGGTGCAGAGATAGCCAGGACAGGCTGGGAGACTTCAGACAGCAGGAGAGGGAGAACTAGGGGAAGGGAAGGGCCCAGGGTGTGGAGGAGGCAGGAGGAGGAGCCTCAGCTGATCGTGGGTGCTCAGCATTGCCTGGCAAGGGACTGGGGGTGTCCCAGGGTTCTGCAGCGGCAGACCTCTCAATGGTGGGCTTTGGGACCCAAAACTCCCAGCTCCAAACTGCCTCTAAAGGGGAGTGATGTGTGTCAGGAAGATGAGGTTGTGACTAACTTGCGTGTTGTGACGTGGACAAAATGACCCACAGATTTACTAGTGGATTCCTCTGTGTGCCACCAATGTAGGAACTTTATCCATGGCCACATCCACCTCTACTGTGCTCCTCCCCGGTGCAGAAGCAGCTGGAATTGCTCTCGGCATTTCCCTGAGCTCCAAAGATACAGCGCGGGGGTTATCTAGTTCCCCCCAAACCATTCCTCCCACATCTGGCAACAGTGAAAGCACACCAGTGACTCTCACTTCCACTCACTATCAACCTGATTCTGAAATCACAACCCCCTCGTCCAAGATCGTTGTCAGCATCGGAAACAGCCCCAGCACAGTCTTAGTCTACATGTCCACCACAGATTGCCCAACTCCCACGACTCTCATCGTCACCACCAACTACCCCACCACCACCTGCACAATCATGACCACAGTGCCCCTCACCAGTACATACACTGTCACAGAGAAGCCAGTGACAACCATCACCAGGACTTCTCCTGTTACCACTACCCAGAGGGTGACCTCAGCCATGACCTCCTTCCTGCCCACCACCACTATGGGGGGCACATCCACAACAATGACTGTACCCTCCTCCTCCTCAACCAAAGATACAACCTGGGTCTCGGTGACCTCCTCTACAAAGGGGACCACAGAAAGGACTACCCTGACCCCATCAGGTGTCCATTCAACTGAGTCTCCAACCACAAGAATTACCTCTATGCCTCCTACTGTCCCTTCTCTAAATCCTACAACCTTCTTAACAACACTAATGGAAACCACCGCAACACCCACCAGCAGGAGTAGCTTCATCACAACCTCTGACACAACACCATTTCCTGACACCAGCACCACATTTAGAACACAAACTGCCACCACACCTGTGGCCAGCTCAGCCAACACACTAACAACACCTGCTTCTTCTTCTGCCAGAACACACACTCATCCAGACACACCAACAACAACAACAGCACATACAACAACCTCAAGCTACGTAACAAGTCCTGAGATCAGTGACACCACAAGAGAAACTCTCAGCACACTAATGACACCTTCTCCAGGGAT
>PVKS010003251.1:69606-106440 GCA_004027875.1 Aplodontia rufa | reverse complement strand
ATGAGGCCAGTAACACCCTGGTGCTGAAGACAGGAAGCCTAGCATTTCTTCTCAATTCAAAAAACAAACACATGAGATGCCTATTAGATTTGTCCAAATAAAAAGGGAGTTGGATTTTTAAGTTGGAGAAAAAGAAGGGCTTTCAGAAATAATTACCATGGTGATGCAGAAAGATAACCTTACCAGTTTACCCATCATTTTCATCTATGCAAGAAACTATATATTTTACTTGGCACACTCTTATCTTAGAAAGATCTTTGAGAATGTATTCAAGCAAAACAAGGAGAAGGCCAACACACATTCTTGTGAGTTCTAACACACAGTGGATCCAAGTGAGAATAATGAAAGAAAATAGAAAGTTTGAGGGGGTTACCTATGCAGCTGATATAAGAAAACTACAAAGTCAAACCTGAGAAAAAAGACTTGTTCTCCAGAGCAAAAGTTTGGATAGTTAAAAAGGGGGTGGGGGACAGTTCTCTGTGATTAGGTTAAAAAGTTATAGGCACTATGAAAAATATATAAACAGTTTCACAACATACTTCTAGGGTTTTGTTGTTCTTGCAGTGCTGGGGATTGAACCCAGGGCCTGTGCTTGTAGCTCTACCACTGAGCTACATCCTCAGACCTCTCACAACACACTTCTGACTTGTCAGTCAGGCAAGCAATTAATTTGCAGGCAACTACAGCTGGATGCACTGTAATTCAATCCAATTCTGATTCTACCTACCTGAAGACAGCATCAGATTCCAACAGGTTAAGGGCTCAGTCCCTCAAGACTGCCCCCACATCCCATGTAAGTTTGTTTTACCTGCGCTACAGATTGACCAGCTACACCCTTTTCTCAGGTTGCACTCGTTTGCTAAAGCAGCTCACAGAACTCAGGGAAGTACTTACTTACATATACTGGTTTATTTAAAAGGCTTATACAAAAGACAAAGATAGGGAGATGCATGGGGCAAGGCATATGTAAGTTTCTATGCCATTTTCAAGCACATGGAGCACCCTCCATGAACCTCCACATTTATATCTGAAAGTTCTTAAAATCCTGACCTTTCAGGATATTATGAAACCCCATTACAGTCATGATTGATTAAATCATTAGCCAAAGGTGATCGGCTCCATCTCCAGCTTCTCTCCTCTCCCTGGAGGTTGGAGGAAGGAGGATGGGCTGAAAGACCCTATAATCCAGACCTTGGGTTTCCCAGTGACCAACTCTCATCTGGAATCTACTTAAAGGCTGTCAGTCATCCATTAGCATACAAAAGATACCACTTTGAAAGATCCAAAGATTTTAGGAGCTGTAAGCTAAGAAACTGGGAGAAAACCCAAACATACTTTTTACACCACAGTAAAATACTATACTCTTCAACAAGGATAACTAAGAAAGTCCACTAGAAAACTCCAGGTAAAGAGCCCAGGAGAAGTTAACAATGGGCTGTGCTTTTCGTAAATAACTCTCCTCTATTATGTGATTTGTTACTATTACGTGATTTGCCAAATCTTATGTTACTTTAAAAGACGATCTAGCATTAAAGGTATGTTTATCACAACAACCTTAAAAGGCAGTTTGCTATTACCACCATTGCACAGATGACTTAAGTCAACGTCCCACGTTAGCACAGCTAAAGGGTGGTGAGCCCAAGTCAGGCAGCCTGCCTTTCACACAATCTGTTTTCTTTGGATGCCTGGAGTCTCCTTCCAACTTGAAAGTCTAGAATGCGTTGGTCTTGCTTGCCTGGAGTTCTCAACTGGGAGTCTTGAGTCGTCACAGGATCTGGAAGGAGTTCCTGGAATGCAAAACTTCCTGCCTCGAGAAGCGCGTACCACCTTACAAGCCGACTACGCCCCACAGTAAAACGCTGACTGCTACACAAACCACGACACCAAGCATTTACTCTTCTGGAGGACAGTGCCATCAGCTTCGGGGGCAGGCGACACGGTCCCAGAGAGCCCTCCCCGGAGCCGCGACCCGCTCGCAGCCGTCAGTCCAGAGACCGTCCTGAAGCGGACCAGCATCTTCCCCGGACTCCCCAGCACCCACCTACCTGAGGCGCCTTTTAATGTGAAACTTCCACCAAAATACAAGTACAGGAGTCCTCCGGCTCCGGACAACCTCGTTCACCTCCGAAGCAGGAACGCTAAAAGCCGAACCTGCGCAAAATTCAAACCTTCCGTGCCAAGCCTCTGATTGGAGGAGCTTTAGCCAGCACTTCCGGGAAAGTGCCCGCCCCTTCCCTTCGAGGAGGCTTGCGATAGGCTCGCTCTGTGCGACATTTGAATTGATTGAAAGGCGAAGGGACGGTTCAAGGGATGGGTGGGACGAGAAAAATAGGCGGGACCGCCCCGGAGGAGAAGGAGCGCGGAGGCGTGGGGGGCTCAGGCCGTGGAGGGGCTGGGTGCTCTGGTAGGGTTCAGGCAGCCCTCTGCGAGAATTGGGCCACCGCCTCTCGCGGCCCAACTCCCAGAATCTCTCCACCTTGTTTGGTCCCGGAAATTCAGAAGACATTATTGGGGATTTAAAAACATTAATCTGTTTATTTGCGGTACCAGGGATTTAACCCAGCGGCGCTTTACCCTGGAGCTACATCCACAGCCCCTCTTACTCTTTTTAAAAAGTTTGAGATAGGATCTTGAGGAGTTGCTGAGGGAATTTGCAGTCCTGCCTGGGGTCGCTGGGAGTACAGGCGTGCACTACCGCGCCCAGCTTTCTAACATTTTTAAAAAAGGGCTTGGAAACTGGTTCAGGGGCTTGCAGGACCCCAGCACCTCGAACACAACCAAGTGTTGGAGCAACGAAGGCCAGATGAAAAACTAAAGTTGTTTCTCTCACTCCCTCTCTCTGTAAAGAACGAAAGAAAAAAGGGCACATCACAAATTCCTCCTTTCTTGATTTAGCACCCTGCCGCCCCCGCCCCATCCATTTTTTTGTTAATGTTAAATTTACATACGGTGAAAAGGATAGCTTATTTTTGTTTTATGCACAATTTGATGAGTTTTGATCAATGTAAACACCAGAGTTCCCCCAACCCCTTTTCAAGCCCCTCCCCCTTACCGCTCTGATTCTGTCATCATGAAACTAGTCTGGTATTCCTCTCAGCATGTGTTCAGGATACATGCTTACTGCTGCATGAACCAGCAGCTAGTAATTTCTATTGCTAAGAACTATTCCACTGACTCCTATATCCATTGCTTGTTTGGGTTATTTCTGATCTTGGGCTATTATGAACAAAGTTATTATAAACTTAGTTATAACACTCTTTTGTGGGCATATTTTTCATTTCTTTTGGGAAAAGTTAGACATGGCTTGTCTAGGACATTCTGGGTAGGTTTAACTTTACAATAGCCAAGCTGTTTTCCAAAGTCCTATCAGTTATATATAGACACTACAGTTGTTCCAGTGCTTTCTAACATTTTGAGTTGTCACTCTCGTTTTAACCCTCCAGAGAATACGAAATGGTATCTCGTTTTAATTTGTTTGTTCAGACAAGGATCTTGCTACTTTCCCCAAACTGGCTTCCAAATGAGAATCTTAACTCAGTCTCCCAGTAGCTATGATTACACCCATTGCCAGTTTCACAATAACTAATGATAAGGATTTTTTCGTGTGGTTATTGACTAAAAGTAGTCAATGAAAAAATAAGATATATTTAAAACAAGATACAAATGTCTTGTTTTGTGAAATATTTGTTCATGTCATTGTTTTTACTTTTTTCTTAATGTTTTAAAAATTGGACATTATAGAGACAGGTGAGGAGGCACACACCTGTAATCCCAGTGATTTGAGTGCATGGGGCAGGTGGACTGCAAGTTCAAAACCAGCCTCAGCCATTTAGCAGGCCCTGAACAACTTAGCAAGACCTTGTCTCAAAAAAAGGCTGGTGGACCTGGGGATGTGACGGTGGTCAAGCACTCCTGGGTTCAATCCTTAGTACCAAAAATAAAAATAAAACTTTAAATTTTGGATGGTTTTAGATTTATTAAAAAATTGGTACAATGCCCAATGTAAGAAACAGGAAGCCTGATGGTCCATTTTCAGAATGTAGTCTTAATTTAAGGTTCACATATAGAAGTCAGACAGATTAGGAGAGACAGTGAAATGGCTAGGTAGTCAGAACAGAGGGCCCCTATCCAAGAGCTAGCTGGCAGGGGCAGACAGAGAGTGATTGACAGGGCATGCCCAGGGTCTTCAAATGCAAAAAGACCTTGAGGCTCACCCTAGTCCTGATTAGGAGATGGGGGTGGTCACAGATGGATACTGGGAAGCATTTGCCACCTTTTGTTTTAACCAATGGTGTTCTTGACCAGTTTCTTTCTTTCTTTTTTTTTTTTAAGAGAGAGAGGGACAGTGAGAGAGACAGAGAAAGAGAGAAACAACTTTATTCAGTTTTTCACATGGCTTTAGTTGCTCCAACACTTAGTTGTGTACGTGGTGCTGGGGTTTAGAACCTGGGTCCTCGTGCTTGCCAGGCAACCACTGAGCCACCGCTCCAGCCCCTCTTGACCAGTTTCAATGCCTGTTTTACATAGATTTTAACCAATGGAGTTGATGCATTTCTCAATGCCTGCTTTGCATGAATGTTAATTATGCTCATACCCCAAATCTATATAACCTCTGGCCTAAACTACATTAGACAGTGTTCTGCTTCCAGGTACCCCTCCACTTTGTGGAGTCTGCTCTTCTTCCTAAATAAATCCTACTCCTTTTACTCCTCCTTCCATGGTTGTCCGTGGATTTTATTTTTCAAATTCATGAGACAAGAACCCAGAAGGTCGGCGCTGGAATTCCCGGGGTGAATTTACACTACAGCAAGAGCTGCAACACCCAGCTTTTAGATGGAGAATTGCTAACACTTTCGGCTGCAGACACCTGCAGCCAGCCCAAATTCCCAGTTTTAACTGGGAATGGCTGCAAACACTAGAAGCGGGCAATTTTGGCTGCTGGAATCTGTACCGGCCCAGACTCCATTCACCAGCAGGAGCAGAGAATCCGGCCTCATCTCAAAAACCCTGCATCAGAATGAAGCCATCTTAGGCAGGAAACCATGTGGTCAGAGATAATCCATTTTTAAACTCCTTATCCATTACACCCATATCTCTTTTACGTACCAGCCTCAATTTTATATTAGCCAATCACACAGATTGTACCTGAGCTCCTCCAATCAGAGTGAAGCGTCGGATTGAGTCGTGTTGGAGATATAAGCAGATGGACTGCCCAACCAAGTGTGCTTGTTCTTCAGATCGCCTTTGTAAAAAAAAAAAAAAAAGATCTCCTTTGTGAGCACACCCTTGTGCAGAAGTAAAGTCTGTCTTGCTCACCCATTTCCGGGCACATGTTTGATTTTTTTTTTTTTTAAAGAGAGAAGGACAGTGAGAGAAAGAGAGAGAGAGAGACAGATTCAATTTTTATTGAGTTTTTCACATGGTTTTCGTTGCTCATGGTTTTCGTTGCTCTGACACTTAGTTGTGTATGTGGGTGCTGGGGCTTGAACCCGTGTACTTGCGCATGCCGGGCAAGCACCATAACCACCCGAGCCACCGCTCCAGCCCACGTTTTTTTTTTTTACTGCACCTCAGAATTTTTTATAATTTTATTTCTAACACCAATGCCTCATACCCATTTTCGGCTGTTTACATTAGCATTGGTACCTTTGTTATAATTAATGAAATGATATTGATACATTATTATACTGATAGATTATTATTAACTGAAGTCCATATGTTCTTCAAATTTCCTTAATTTTTTAATCCACTTATCTCTTTTCTGTTCTGTATGTCACCTGTATACTACCTTAAATTTCATTGTCATGTTGCTTTAGGGTGGTTAAACTGGCTGTTTCTCAGACATTCCTCGTTTAATGACCTTGGCATTTTTGAGAGGTCCAGTCTTTGTCAAGTATTTTGCAAAATGTCCCTCAACTGGAATTTGCCTGAGGTTTTTCTCATGATTAGATTGTGATTATGGATTTTGGAGAGGATCACAGGTAAAATATTACTTTCATCACAACACATTAACATATATACTTCTTTTGGGTCTAATCCCCAACCACCAGCACCAAAAAATAAAAAAGGGGGAGGGGGTGAAAAGGTACATCTTGTCAGTATGACTTAATCCCTGCTAATGTTAAACTTGATGACCTGAGAAGTGTTTATCAGACTTCCTCACTTTAAAATTACTGTTCTATTTTTTCACCTTCCCATCCTGCATTCTTTGGGAAAAAATTACTATATAGCAAGCTACTTGAGTGGGAAGTGTTGTTCCATCTCTCTGAAGATAAAGTACAAATTTATTTATACTATTTGAAATTCATTTTTTGGGGGGGTAGATCTTGGGATTTAACTCAGGAGTGCTCTACCACTGAGCTATACTCTTAGTCCTTTTCTAAACTTTTTATTTTGAGATAGAGTCTCACTAAGTTGCTGAGGCTGGACTTGAATTTCTGATCCTCCTTCCTCAGCCTTCTGAATCAGTCAATTGCAGGAGTGTGCCACTGTGCCCAGTTCCCTGGCTTCTTTTAGAAACCAAGATCTGGGTACTAGGTGTGATCCTAGCTACTACTAGGGAGTCTCTCAGCTGACAAGGGTAAAGAAACATACTTGCCTATATTAAAATGTGTTTACAAATATCTATAAATATTTCTATATGCAAATAGCTATGTCTATTGTAAGGTAATGAAGGATTTTTGCTGGTGTCTGCAACTCAAATCCATTGTTGTAACCGCCCCTTGCTCATCTGTAACCTCCCACTCCAAGAGTAAACAAATTGACTCTTTTGGTTTGTTTTTTTTTTTTTTTCTTTTTGAGTAGGAGCAGAGGATGTTAGTGTTGAATCCAGGGCTTCCCAAGCATATTAAGCATGTCTCTTTTTGCTTTCTTAATTGTGTCATTGGTGAGTACTTTGGCTTAAATTTGGAGAAATCCAGTGTACCAAAGTTTTTTGTTTTGTCTTTCGTGCTTTGTTTCCTAAGAAATCTTTGCCTAACATAAGAGCATAAAGTTATTCTGTTTTCATTTAGAAATTTGGTAGTTTTAGTTCCAATATTTAGGTTTGTGATTCATCTTAAATTAGTGTGCAGTACCTCTAATCTTTTCTATTTTTCTTTTTTAACACATTCTCTAGCACCACATATAAGCAAAGCTGATTTGTATGGCTGTTTGTCAGTAAAATTCCCTCTACAAACTTTCAGGTGAGTTAAAAAAAAAAACAACTATTGTATTTGCATTAAGAAATATAAAACAAAGCATACATGTGGGGAAAATATAGCATTGTTTTTTTAAAATATATTTATGAAGGATGTGTTCAGCAGCCTTAGTTTCATCTGAATGGTAGTAGGAAAAAGCATACTAAAATGAATTAAAACTTCATTGGAAATTATTGAAACAATATAGTTGAGGAATTGTAGTTTTAGTAATGGAAAGAACTCTGAAGATGAATGACTTGTATTTGATCCCATAGCTAATTAAGTCGCAGAGCCAGCTGGGTATGCTGGCATGTGTCTGTAGTCCCAGCTACAAGGGAGGCAGAGGCAGGAGAATGGCTGGAGCCCAAGAATTTGAGGTCAGCTTGGGCAACATAGGCCACATCTCAAAAACAAAACAAAATGAAAAACAAAGGCAGGAAAGCTAGGACTCAGATCCAAATCTTCTAAATCTTCCTCAATGGAAACATGCCTGTTTTATTTTCAAATTTATTTTAACTTTTTTCCCACTTTTTTTTAAATTGGTGCATTATATTTTGTACATACTGACCCAGGGTCACTTAATCACTCAGCCACATCCCAGTCCATTTTATTTTTTTATTTTGAGACAAGGACTTGCTAAGTTGCTAAGGCTGGCTTTGAAATTGTGTTCTTCCTGCCTCAGCCTCCTAAACCCCAGAGATTAAGGCACGTGACACTGTGCCTCACTTTAATACTGATTTGAGAATGGAAAAAAGCATAGGCTTTGGAGGCAAATAAATGCGATTTAAAAATCACCACTTACTGAGGGGTATAGACTTGCAGTGGGGCGCTTGCATAGCATGTGCTTTAACATGTCCAGAGTCCTGGGTTCAATCCTCAGCACAAAAAAAAAAAAGGATGTGTGTGTGTGTGTGTGTGTGTGATAATAGTAAATCAAATAACCACCTTATATTGGGCAAGTTTTCTGCATTTCCTTTTCTTTATCCACCTCTTAGGATTGTTGGGAGGATCAAATGAGATAATTAGATAATTATTTCCAGCTCAGCTTCTTAATAAGATGCTGATATAGTAAAATTACTGACTCTCTCCTACAAGGTCAACTTCAGAGGTAAAACAGTGTCGAGTTACAGGATAAACACCGGGATATCAAGAAAACAAAACATTCTAGGGCAGTGCAGTTGTTCTGACATGGTTTTTATAGGGTGATAGGTACCTTGGGCAGAGGGAATGGGAAAATAAATTAGGAAAGAAAGTGTAAGACTTTGGATTTTGCTTTTTCCTGTTTTTCCGTTGGCACAAACTAAGATCTCTCTGGGGAAAAACAAATAGAAAAATAAGATCTCTAGAAGATTCAGAGAGAAAAGTAAAAATCTCTGAAGGTGAGAAAATACATTTGTAATATTTTTGGTTGTTTAAAAAATACTAAGACCTGGGCTGCAGTGGTGGCTCAGTGGTTGGAGCAGTTGCCTGGTTTTCGAGAGGACTCGGGTTCAAACCCCAGCAGTACATATACGACTAAGTGTTGGAGCAACGAAAGCCTCATGAAAAACTAAAAAAAGAGTTGATTCTCTCTTTTTTCTCTCTCACTCTCCCTCTCTCTTAAAAAAGCAAAAATTAAGACCAGCCAGGCATGGTAGTGCATGACTGTAATCCCAAGGACATGGGAGGCTAAGGCAGGAGGATCACAAGTTCAAGACCAGCTTCAGCAACTTAACAAGATGCTAAGCAATTTAGCAAGACCCTGTCTTAAAATAAAATTTTAAAAAGCTGTGGATGAGGGCTGGCACATTGGCTCAGTGGTTTTGACACATGCCTGGCATGTGCGAGGACACAGGTTCAAACCTGAACCCCATGTACTCAACGAAGTGTTGGAGCAACAAAAGCCACATGAAAAACTAAATAAAATTGATTCTCTCTCTTAAAAGAAAATAAAGAAAAAGGTTGTGGATGTAGCTCAATGGTAGAGCACTACTGGGTCAATCTCCTATTTAAAAAAAACAACTAAGACCAAAGATAAAAGATAACATATATTCATAGAAACCTGGAATTAAAGTCTGTAGATAATTGCAACTTACTGAAGGTGAAAGTAAGGAGAAACCAAGAGCTAGAGGATATATTAAAATCCTTGTCAGTTAGAGACCTTTACATTACTATCTATTTATATTTTTAAAAAATAGGAAATAGAAAAAGTGGGACAAACTGGAATTATAAATTAAAATGATAGAAAAAGTTACAAGAGCACTGGCCCCACCTCTTAAAGGTCCCACTACTTCCTAGGATCACCACACTGGGGACCAAGCTTCTAACACATGAAACTCTGGGGGAGAGAGTTAAACCATAACAGATTTAACACATTCTCTCACTATTCATAGAGTAAATAGATAAAAATTTAGCAAGGATATATGGAAAATCTGGACAAAGATATTAATAAATTTGACCAAATGAACATCCAACAATGGGAGAATACATATTTTTCTCCAGCACATAAGGGATTTACCAGCTGTGTGGGGTGGTATATGCCTATAATCCTAGCTACTTGGGAGGCTGAGGCGGGAGAATCACAAGGCTAGCCTCAGCAACTTACCAAGACCCTGCTTCAAAACAAGGGTGGAGGGGCTGGAGCGGTGGCTTAGCGGTTTTGGCGATTGCCTGGCAAGCACGAGGCCCCGGGTTCAAACCCCAGCACCATGTGCACAACTAAGTG
The DNA here is from genome assembly GCA_004027875.1 of Aplodontia rufa. Lineage (NCBI taxonomy): Eukaryota > Metazoa > Chordata > Mammalia > Rodentia > Aplodontiidae > Aplodontia > Aplodontia rufa. The sequence continues at coordinate 96,558 of PVKS010003251.1, read as the reverse complement.
TTGGAGCAACTAAAGCCATGTGAAAAACTAAATAAAGTTGTTTCTTTCTTTCTCTGTCTCTCTCACTGTTCCTCTCTCTTAAAAAAAAAACAAAAACAAAAAACAAAAGGAGTGTGGAGGCTCAGCAGTTGGAGTGCCTGCCTGGCATGCATGTGCAAGGACCAGGGTTCAAACCCCAACATCACATACACAACTAAGTGTCAGAGAAACAAAGGCCAGATGAAAAAATAAAATTGATTCTCTCTCTCTCTCTCTCTCTTTAAAACCAAACAAAATGAACAACAATAATAATAATAAAAAATACGAGGTGGAGGTGGGGAGGGTTGTAGTTGTGTTCAATCTCTAGCTTTTTTCTTTTTTTTTTTAGGAAAGAAGGACAGGGGTTGGGGATTTAGTTCAGTGGCAGAGAGCTTGCCTAGCATGCACAAGGCCCCGAGTTCAGTCCTCATCCTTGAAAAAAAAAAAGAAAGAAGGACAGAGAGAGAGAGAGAAAATCAATATTGAGTTGTTCACATGGCTTTCGTTCTTCTGACACTTAGTTGTGTACGTGGGTGCTGGGGTTTGTACTTGTGCAAGCTGGGCAAGCACTGTAACTGCCAAGCTACTGCCCAGCCCCCTCTTTGTTTTGTTTTTAAAGAGAGAGAGAGGGAGAGAGTGAGAATCGATTTTATTTATTTTTTCATCTGGCCAACACTTGGTTGTGCCTGTGGTGCTGGGGATTGCACTGGGGTCTTCCTGCATTTCAGGCAAGCATTCCAACTACTGAGTCACCACTCAAGCCCCTCAAGCCCCAGTTTTGAAAAAAAAACTAAAATTAAAATGGACAGTTACCAAAGACCACATATTAGACCATGAAGAAAGCATCAGCAAGCTTCAAGGAATAGATAGGCAATTAGGCAAGAAATTTAGAGCAAATAGTTAAATGAAAAATCCCTGTTACATAACTCTTGAGTTTAAGGAGAAATTATGTTGGAAAGTTAAAAAAAAAACCTAAAAGTAAGTCCAAATGAATATAATACAAATTAAAACTTGGGGATATACCAAATGCAGCACTTAAGAGAAATGTTAATGTTTGTATTAGAAAAGAAGAAAGCCTCCAAGTTAATGAGTTGTAGCTCTCTAAAGAAATTAGTGCCAGGCGTGGTGGCACACACCTGTAATTCCAGTGACTGTGGAGGCTGAGGCAGGAGGATCGCAAGTTCAAAACCAGCCTCAGCAACTTAGTGAGGCTCTAAGCAGCTTAGAGACCCTGTCTCAAAAAACAAAAACAAGACAAAACAAAAACAGAAATTAGAAAACAGACAGTTGAAGTGATGTATACTTGTAACACCAACACTTTAGAAAGCTGAGGCAGAAGTATTTCAAGTTCAACGTAGCCTGGGCACCTTAGTGAGACCCTGTTTCAAAATGAAAAATAAAATAAATAAAAATAAAAACCAGTAGACTCAAAGAAAGTAGAAAGAGATAATGAAATAATACAAAACAATGAAACAGAAAACAAACATACAATAAGAAAATTAACAAGGTCAATAATTCTTCATGGTTTCCCTTCTCTCTTTTTTTTTTTTTTAAGAGAGAGGGACAGTGAGAGAGAAAGAGAGAAACAACTTTATTTAGTTTTTCACATGGCCTTAGTTGCTCCAACATTTAGTTGTGTACGTGGTGCTGGGGTTTGAAACCCGGGTCCTCGTGCTTGCCAGGCAAGCACCAAAACCGCTGACCACCGCTCCAGCCCTCCCTTCTCTTTTTTTAAGAGAGGGACAGAGAGAAAAAGAGAGAATCAATTTTATTTAGCTTTTCATGTGGCTTGAAAGCTCTGACATTTCACTGTGTACGTGGTGTTGGGACTCAAACCCACATCCGCGTGCATGCCAGGCAAGCACTGAAACCACTGAGCCACAACTGCAGCCCCTCCTGGTTTTCATTGAAAACCATGTGGATTCCTCCTCTTCATAAAATGTGAACTCCATATAGCCCATGTGGGGTCTATTTTAATATTAAAATTCAGTGAAGGTAGATGCTTCAAGAGGAAGTCCCATAATTGTCAGGTGATTAGATGTTTTGTACTGTGAGAAGCATGGAAGATAATTTGATTTGTTAGAGACTAGATACAGCTCCAAGAGAACCCAGAAGTAAAAGATCTCACATAATTTTTCTCTACGTTCTTGTAACTTCCCATGTTTTAGGTGTCTACCTATAAATCTCACCACACCTCCTGTCTACTTGTCTAGAGTGGCCTCCTATGTAGTTCCCGTCTCCTAACTGGAAACTCCACCTTTCTTTTTCTTTCTTTCTTTTTTCTTTTGTGTGTGTGTGTGTGTGTGCGCGCATGTGCCCCAGGGATTGAACCCAGGGGCACTGGGCCACATCCCCAAGCCCCCCCTTTTTTTTTAAAGAGAGAGAGAGGGAGTGTGAGACAGAGAAGAGAGAATCAATTTTTATTTTTTCTGTTTCTCTGACACTTAGTTGTGTATGTGGTGCTGGGGTTCAAACCTAGGTCTTTGTGCATGCCAGTCAAGCACATTAAACGCAGAGCTGCTGCTCCAGCCTCCAAGCCCTTTTTAAAATTCTTTTCTTTGAGACAGTGTCTCCATAAGTTGCCTAGGGTCTCAATAAGTTGGTGAGGCTGGCTTTGAACTTGCAATCCTACCTCGGCCTCGTATGCCACTGGAATTACTGGCTTGTGCCACTGTGCCCAGCATGAACCTCCACCTCTAAATTATATAGGATAATATCCTCGTTCAGAGAAAGCCATCGAAGTAGAGGTGTGACCTTACTCTTCTGACTGCAACAGTGTTATGGTTTGGATATAAGGTGTTCCCCCAGACCTCCAAAGCAGGAATGCCCGAGGTAAAGTGACTAGATTGTGAAAGCTGTAACCTAATCAGTCTATCCTAATTTGACCTGACTGGGTGGGAACTGTAGTCAGGTGCAGCGTGGTTGGAGGAGGAAGGTCACTGAGGGCGTGCCCTGGCAGGGTGTTTTTCCCAATGGCCCCTTACTTTTTACCTCTGCTTCTTTGCTGACAGGAGGGAAGCCGCTTCCTTCTGCCATCCCCTTCCCCAAAGATGTTCTACCACCTAAGGCCCAGAGAAATGGAGTCTGCAGAGCCTGAACCTCTGATACCTCCTCCTCAAAGTTGTTCTTGTCAGGTGTTTTGGTCACAGCAACACAAAAGCTAGCTAATGTAAACAATATGATCATAGTACGATATAGCAACTTCCATCCCAATCAAGAAAAATTACATATATAGCCAGGTGGAGGGGTTCACATGTGTAGTCCCATTTTCATTATAAAAATATTCCTAGTCAAGAGTTAAAGCTGGATTTAATTCTTATTAAATATTTGTGTTTGGACAAATTACTTCATGGTGGTCCTGAACCTTAGCTTTCCTAAATGTAAAGCGTGGGAATGATGATATCTAGACAGACCCAATAGAGTTGTGTTGAGATGAAATCGAAATGATGCATGCAATGATGTTCTGAAAACTGTAGAGCTCTGTATAAATAAAAGCTGCTATTTCTGTTAAAGTTTTTTTTTAAAAGAGAAAAAGAGGGAGAGACGGAGAGAGAAAGAATTTGTTTTATTTATTGTTTCATCTGCTTTTTGTTTCTCAGACATTTAGTTGTATATATGGTGCTGGAAAAACTAATATATATATATATATATATATATATATATATATATATATATATATATAGTGCTGGAGTTCGAACCCAGGTCCTCACACATGCCAGGCAAGCACTAAGTATTTTTAATTGGGAAGAAAAATATATACTATAACATCATAAATTCATACTATTTTCCCCAAATTACTCATTAGATTCTTCTGACATAAGGTCTTTAGATAATGTTTCCTAATAGTGATTGTCTGGTGGTAATTATTTATTTAAACAAACTCTTAAATCATGCTAGCAGTTTCAATAAATAAGGTAGAGATAGAAGGAAACAGAAAGTGGTTGAACCTCTGGAACAAAAGCAGTTATTGTATTTCTATGGAATTTTATTTATCTACATTATTCTTAAGCTGTTCTAGGTTAAACTAGGTAATAAAATTGGCAAAGATAGCATAGTTAACTTAGTTGAGATTTTTATACCATCAAAAGAACAAGTTCTTCCCAATTAATGAGACATTTAAACTTAATGAGTACATGTCTGCAGAATTCTTTTTTTTATTTTTTTTAAAGAAAGAGGGTCAGTGAGAGAGGGAAAGAAAGAAAGAATCAATTTTATTTAGTTTTTTTATGTGGCTTTCCTTGCTTGGACACTTTGTTGTATACGTGATGCTGGGATTTGAACCCACGTCCTTGCACATGCTAGGCAAGCACTATAACCAGAGTCACCCCTCCAGCCCCAGAATTATTAGTCTTTATATAAAATTTTTTAACTGTACAAGCATTATGATATAACTCTAAAATAATAATGACCTAAAATCAGGACGTATCTCAGGATTGAAAGTAATGAATCAGTAGTTATTATAATTGTAGAAATCCTGAAATAAAAAACTGTCAAGAGGTGTTGGGAACATGAGGCTCAGCTGGCTTGTAGAAGAATTGGTGGTAAACAACTCTAAGGGGTCCAGCTGGCTTGTAATTAGCAAATTGCCTGACCGCATGACTAAGCTATTCGGCCACTCATTTGTTACAATTGGAGAAATGTGTTTGCAGTGTACCCTATTGGTTGCTTTAATGGATAAATAGAGTAGCAGCTAGTCAGGTAAAGGAAAAGTAGTCAAAGAAGAAGCAGCTGAAGGAGAAGCAGTAGCCAAAGGAGAAGCAGTAGCCAGAGGAGAAGCAAGCAAGCAGCTGTGTCCTGAAGGAAGTAGAGAAGACGCATAGAACCAGAGAGATCAGCAGAGACGTCAGAGAGATCAGCAGTGGTAGAAGATGCAGGTCCCATGTTCCAGCCGCCAGCGTTTGCCCCCTTGTTCTTGGCTCCCCGACCCTTCCTGACTAGACCCCTGGGAGCGGCCCAGGTTTGGGTCGTTCTGCCCGCTCCTCGCTCCGGAACGCTGTGGGGAGCGACTCCTCTCCCCTGGTCCCCAGCCCTGTCCTGCCGACCCCCGGGGAACGGCTAAGGTCCGCCGAGGTCGTTCCACTTGCTCCCTGCTCCAGAACCCTGCGGGGAGCGACAAAGAGGGGCTGGAGCGGTGGCTCAGCAGTTAAGGCACATGCCTGGCACCACATACACAACCAAGTGTTGGAGCAACGAAAGTCACATGAAAAACTATATAAGAATTGATTCTCCTTTCTCTCTCATTGCCCATCTCTCTTAAAAAAAAGAAAGAAAAAGGATATCTTGAAAAAAAAACTGTCAAAGAGAGGGGGTAGGTGGGGGAGGGATCTAGGGGGTAATTCTGGTTTAAGAATATATGTATATCATTGTTACTTTATATGCATTTATGATTATACAATAACAACTCTTCAACAAAAAAGTTTTGGGGCTGGAGTGGTGGCTCAGCGGTTTCAACGCTTGCCTGGCAAGCGTGAGGACCCGGGTTCAAACCCCAGCACCACGTACACAGCTAAGTGTTAGAGCAACTAAAGCCATGTGAAAAACTCAATAAAGTTGTTTCTCCCTTTCTCTTTTTAAAGAGAGAGGGACAGTGAGAGAGAAAGAGAGAAACAATTTTTATTTAGTTTTTCATGTGGCCTTTGTTGCTCCGAGATTTCGCTGTGTATGTGGTGCTGGGGTTTGAATTCGCATTCTCGTGCATGCCAGGCAAGCACTGTAACCGCCAAGCCACCGCTCCAGCCCCAATAAAAAAGTTTTAAAAAACTGTCAAAGAAGAAGCTATTGAAAAGTAGTAGTGCCATTTAAAAAAATACATATTTCCATTACATATTTCAAGGAAAATGAAAATGAATATTCCTATATGAAAGGAAGAATGCAATAAGTAGATAATTTTCTATATGGCAGGGAAATTGTCAAGATCACATTTATGACAGGTGTCTGCTGAGTCATTTTTACAAGGCTAGTGACACAGTAAATTAATATAATTTTTTTAAAGAAAGAATGACAGAGAGAATCAATTTTTATTGAGTTTTTCACATGGCTTTTGTTGCACTGACACTCAGCTGTGTAATATAATCTTTTTCAAAAGCAATTTGGCAGTATGTAACATAGAAGCTTCAGAGCCTTTTTGGCCCCCAAATGCCGTACCTGATGAATTATCACAAAATCATATGCCAAATACATTCACCAGTTTCCTGACAATGAAAATCTGAAAGCACTTTAAATGTCAACAATGGGGAAATGGTGTAGTAAAGACTATAATCTCTTTGATGGCATATCATGCAATTGCTAAAAATAATAATGATGAAAGCCAAATCACAGCATAGAAAAATGCATATGACAAAGTGTTAAATGAAGTCCTGTGTTTGTTCACTGTTGGAAAAAGTGAACAGCAATAGACCAAAATTATAATGGCCATATTAATGTGGAGATGGAGAAGACTTTTTGCTTCCAAATGTTTAATAGTGGCCTATTGATGTAGCTCCGTGGGAGAATGCTTGCCTAGCATGCACAGGGACCTGGGATTGACGTTAATAGCAAGGTGCTGTTACTCTACAATTAGTTGTTATATTAGTATCACAACTCCAATCTTAAGAAATGGCCTTGTAAATTTTCGACATTTTCTGTGGGTATTTGGAAGCTTGGAGATGATAAGACCTCAGTGCATTTGCATAATTTGGGAAGTAAGGCAAAGGATTCTTCTGCCTCGATTGCTATAGCCGTGTTTAATTCTCTAAGAAGGTATTAGCCAAATGGTAGTATGGGGAATGAAACTGACCAAATTATATTTTTCTATTATGTACATGTATAACAAATCCCACTACTACGTATAATTATAATGCCCCCATTAAAAAAGGACTAACTGAAGTATAAGCCATGGAATATTACAAAGTCTTTGAAAATGGTATTAATTTGAGTTTATTCATATGGAAGAATGACAAAGATAGGAGACATACAGCAATATAGACATACTTTTTTATTTTTCTAAAGAGAAAGAAACAATTTTATTTTTTCATCTTGCTTTTGTTTTTCTGACACTTAGTTGTGTATGTGGTGCTGGGGTTTGAATTTGGATCCTCACTCATGCCAGGAAAGCTCACTACCACTGAGCCACTGGTCCAGCCCCTGGGCATAATTTTTTTAATTAAAGCATATAGGTTTATTTGTGTCTATATGTAGAAAATTTTGGAAAGATATACACCAAATTGTTAATAGTATTTATTTTAAAAAATGTTAAAGAGTGGTAGATAGTGAAGGCAGGGGTAATCCCAGCAACTCATAATTAACTAAACTGTAGCATTAATGTGTATTTATTCATTTACGTACAGGTGTTCTCATTTATTTATTTATTTTTAAAGAGAGAAGAACAGTGAGAGAGAGAGAATCATTTTTAAATTTAATTTTCATGTGTCTCTCTTTGCTCTGACACCTTGTTGTGTATGTGGTGCTGGGATTCAAATTTGTGTCCTTGCTCAGCCAGGCAAGCGCCCTAACTGCTGAGCCACTGCGCCAGCCCCAAATCCATACACTATGATAATTAGCTTGAACACTGTTAATTAACCCCCCCCAAAAATAGATTAGTGAAAAGAAATATTTTGAGAAAGCTACAACTTGGGGAGACTTTCTAGTACTATCTGTAGATCAGATAAGGAAGACCATGTAAGCTTAAGAAGCCTGAAATTGACCAGGACACTGTAAACCATCTTGAGATCACCAGATTGATATTTCTTCATAGCTTCCCAAACCAATTTTCCTTCAAAAGAAGAGCCATGTTCAAAGCCAGCTTAAGCAACTTAGTGAGGCCCTAATTAACTTAGCAAAACCCGTCTCAAGATAATAAAATAAAATGGACTAGGGATGTGGCTCAGTGGTTATGCTCTCCGAGTTCAATCCCCAGTACCAAAACAAAGAAGATCCATGAACACAAAAAACATCTCTCACTGTCAAGATGACCTTAAATGTGTATCCCTTGCTTTACCTCAAAGGCATCTCCCTCTTGAGATTATCCCCATTCTCTTTCCCTTTTGAACGTGTATCTACTTTCCTAAATAAACTTCTGTCTATGCCTCCTACTGGCATATGATGAAATTCTTTTTTTTTTTTTTAAAGAGAGAAGGACAGTGAGAGAGAGAAAGAGAGCGAGATGGAGAGAATTAATTTTTTATTGAGCTTTTCACGTGGCTTTTGTTGCTCTGACACTTAGTTGTGTACGTGGGTGCTGGGGTTTGAATCCGTGTAGTTGAGCATGCTGGGCAAGCACTGTAACCACCGAGCCACCACTCCAGCCCTGAAATTCTTTTCTCACGTAAGACCCTGCTGGTCCTAAGTAAGTCCCCACTTCTCTCCAGTAATTCCTTGAATCCTTCTTCAGAGCTACCTCTTCTGTGACATTTTGGTTACAGTGACAAAAAGCTGACAGTTGTGACATATCTTATTTTTAAGATTCAAGCAAAGGTTTGCTCCCCAGACTCATATAGAAGCCATTATAGCACCAGTTTTTGCAAAATAAATAAATAAAATAATAATAATAAAGCTTTATTGTGAGGTCAGCAGGCAAGAAGGCCAGGGGCTGGTGAAAATCTCCAATCTGCTTCCCCGATCAGTTGGTATGGGGGGATTTATAGGTAGGTACAACAGAGAAGCTACTTGCCGATTGGATGGTGAGAAGAAGTTTCAGGATTCTTTTTGTTCAAATGTAGATAACCATGCCCCTTCACAAGTTGTATTATCTGCTTAGTGGATACTGAGCTTGTGATGTCAAAAGGTTGTTGACCATATAAGCTAGCTTCTTCTGTGTTTATCTATTTTTTTTCTTGTACCAGAGATTGAACCCAGGGACACTTAACCACTAAGTCACATCCACAGCCCTTTTTATAGTTTTTATTCTGAGACAGGGTCTGCTAAGTGGCTCAGGGCCTAAGTTGCTGAGGCTGACTTTGAACTTGTGATTCTTCTGTCTCAGCCTCCCTCATTGCTGAAAGTGTGCCACTGTGTGCCACCGTGCCCAGCCAATGCGTATATCCATTTCTTTTTTTAAATTGAGTTGAGTTGTATAATCATAAATGCATATAAAGTAACAATGTGCTATGCATTTTGATTCTAGTCTAGAATCACCCCCACATTGCCCACACCCCCAGACTCTTGATTCTTCTATATTTTTCCCCCAGAACAGATGTAAATTAAATGGTTGCATAAGTAGTATTTGGCTTCTCGGGTAGGGGGTGGGTTAAAGAGTATGCTAAATTGTTGGGGCTGGAGCCATGGCTCAGCAGTTGTGGCACTTGCCTGGCATGCGTGAGTATGCAAGTTCAAACCCCAGCACCATGTACACAACGAAGTCTTGGAGCAACAAAAGCCACATGAAAAAACTAAATAAAATTGATTCTCTCTTTCTCATTGTCCCTCTCTCTTTAAAAAAAAAAATTATACTAAATTGTGAGTTTGCCTAGATCCCTCCCTTTCCTCCCTCCCTCTCCCCTCCTCTCACCTCTTCCTGCCCTCCCCCACATATCTATGGTTTCCCTAGATTAAGTGTTGCTACATTTATATCCATTCTATTCTGTTCTTTCTGTCTTTCTTTCTTTTTTTTAAACATAGATCTATTCTTGAAAAGCTGGTTTCAAGCTGTGCTTGAGTGGATTCTAGATGCTTTCCATGAAACACAGCTTGAGCACTTTGTTATTTAAGGAATTTATGTACGGGTGTGTCTGAGCCTTAACCAATTTCAGTTTCAGAGAAGACTTTTGGAAAACTTCTTTATAATTCTTCCTAACCATTGGGAATGTACTCAAAAATATATGATGATGTCTCTATTTCACAATGATGAGAGAATCCCTCAACAGGGAGAGATCAGGGCTGTTTGAATTTCTATTTAGGGTGGCTAGGCCTCCCCTGAAGCTGGAAAGAAAAACTGACATATAGGAAAATTGAGAAGTTATTTAATATGGACACACTACGTGTGTGCACGTGCACACACACAAACACACACAGGTAAGATAGAAAAGGAATTAAAGATAGTATGGAACTGCAAAATTCGCTTTCCTTAGTTAACATCAATGCTGGGGCTTAGGACCCACCATCCCAAAATATGTCTATAGGAAACCAGAATATACAACTGGTTCTCTGTATCCACGGGTTCTACATTTGTGATTTAACCAACTAGAGATCAAATACATTCACTAAAGAAATTGTGGGAGGGGGAGGGAAGAAGTGGGAGGGAGAATAGGGAGGAATCTAGGGATAGAATCAATAACCATATATTACTCTTTAATCACCTGAGAAGCCTAATAATACTTATGCAATCATTTAATTCTGGAAAATGCACAATTGTATATATATGTATGTATATAAAAACATACATATAGATAGACATTTATATCTGTTAAAAATAAAGTATAAAAGAATCAAATAAAGAAATTTTTAAAAAATCATTCAACATAGTCTTACATATTGGCGGGAATCGTTCTTACATATTCATGAATACATGGGTATTGACAAAGCAAGCCAAGGCTGACGCCAGTTCATGATCTCCCCTCTTTGAGTTCTCCCTAATCCCATGTTTCCCCTACTTAACCCCCATATTAGTTGGGTTCCTCATGGACATTGAGGGTTACCAACTGGATTGATAACATCCCTACTCCCTCCCTCCAGCTGCCTTGATGTCCCCCCAGTCCCTCCCTCCCCTCTATGCCCCCCTGCCTTCACCTCCCTCCCCACATCATAGCCATGGCTCCCCCTACTATGTGTAAGAATTCCCCCATGTTGAGGTTATTATTTAGCTTAGCCAACTTTCAATCTGTTTCTGATTGTATTCTAGCTTCCACATCTGAGAGAAAATATTTGGCCCTTGAGTCTCTGAGTTTGGGATATTTCAACTTAGCATAATTTTTTCCATCTCCATCCATCTGACTGAAAATGCCATGATATCATTCTAATAGCAAATAGAACTCCATTGTATATATATACACCACAGTTATTGAATCCACTTGTCCAGTGAGGGTCATCTGGGTTGATTCCAAAGTTTAGCAATAGTAAATTGAGCTGATATAAACACTGATGTAGCTGTGTCTCTATAGTATGCCAATTCTAGCTCTTTTGGGAAAATACCCAGGAGTGGGATAGCTGGGTCAGAAGGTGGTTCCAGCCCTAGTTTTCTGAGGAGTCTCCACACTGCTTTCCAGAGCGGCTATACAAGCTTGCAGTTCCACCAACAGAATAATAGTGTTCCTTTTTCCCCACAACCCCTCCAGCATTTCTTATTGTTCATATTCTTCATTTTTACCACTCTGACAGGAGTGAGGTGGAATCTGAGTGAAGTTTTGATTTGCATTTCTCTGGTTGCTCATGATGTAGAACATTTTCTCATATTTTTATGGGCTTTTTGGACTTCCTCCATTGAGAAATTTCTATTCAGTTCCCTAGCCCATTTATTGATTGGATTATTTGTGGTTTTGATGTTCAGTTTTTTGAGTTCTTTGTATATTCTGGGTATTAGCCCTCTGTCGGAGGTGTAGCAGGCAAAGATTTCTCTCCCATTTGTAGGTTCTCCCTTGATACTCTTGAATAATTCTTTAGCTGTGCAGAAGTTTTTTTTTTAGTTTAATGGCATCCCTCTCATTTATTCTTGGCTTTAATTCTTGAACTATGGGAGTCTTGTTAAGGAAGGCGATGCCAACACCTATGTCGTGGAGTGTTAATCCTATTTTTTCTTCAAGCAAGTGTATAGTTGCTGGTTTAATTTCCAGATCTTTGAACCATTTTGATTTGATTCTTGTTCAGGGTGAGAGAGATAAGGATCTAATTTCAGTTGTCTGCATATGGCTGTCCAGTTCATCCAGCACCATTTGTTGAACAGACTGTCCTTCTTGCACACTATGATTTTGCCTCCTTTATCAAATATCAGATGATTAAAGATTTGAGGGCTTGTCTCAGTATCTTCTATTCTCTTCCATTGGTCTTCATTTCTGTTTTGATACCAATACCATGCTGTTTTTGTTACTAAAGCCCTATAGTATAATTTCAGGTCAGGAATTGTGACACCTCCTGCTTCCTCTTTCTTGTTTAATAATGTTTTGGCTATTCTGGGCCTTTTATTCCACATGAATTTAAGAATTGCTTTTTCTGTATCTGTGAAGAATGACATTGGTATCTTGATAGGGATTGCACTGAATCTATGTAGGGCTTTCAGTAGAATGGCCATTTTGATTATATTGATTCTGCCTAACCAAGAACTTAGAATGTTTTTCTATCTGCTCAGTTCTTCTGCAATTTCTTTTTTTAATGTTTGATAGTTTTCGTTGTAGAGGTCCTTTATATCCTTTGTTAGATTGATGCCCAAGTGTTTTATTCTTTTTGAGGATATTGTGAATAGGACGGATTTCCTGATTTCTTCTTCAGTGGAATTTTTCCTGGAGTATAGGAAAACTATTTATGAGTGTTGATCTTATAGCCAGCCACTTTGCTGAAATCATTTATAAGCTCTAGAAGTCTTCTGATCAAGCTTGTTGGGTCTTCTAGATATAGGATCATGTCATCAGCAAATAGAGATAGCTTGACTTCATCTTTTCATATTTGAATTTCCTATTTGATTTCCTTCTCTTGTCTGATAGCTCTGGCTAGGGTTTCAAGGACTATAATGAATAAGATTGATGAAAGAGGACAGCCTTGCCTCGTTCCTGAATTTCTTCCTAATTAAATTTAGCACATCTCAGAATTTAAAAATAATCAATCTAAAGCCCTATATTAAGATCTGCTATACTGAATCTCTGATACTTGGTATTTAATGTATACACACATATATGGAATTTAATATATTTTTTATTAATTTCATGTTCAAATAATATTGTTGATATACCAAGGTAAACTGTATTATTAAAATTAATTTCACCTGTTTCTATTTGCTTTTTATATGGCTATTAGAAAGCTTTAGGGCCAATATCATATTCTTTCAGAGCTTTCTTGTCCCAGAAAACTTTCTGTATTGTTAGTTTCTTTTCTTTTCTTTTCTTTTAAAGAGAGAGGGACAGTGAGAGAGACAGAGAAAGAGAGAAACAACTTTATTTAGTTTTTCACATTGCCTTAGTTGCTCTAACACTTAGTTGTGTACATGGTGCTGGGATTTGAACCAGGGTCCTCATGCTTGCCAGGCAAGTGCCGAAACTACTGAGCCACCGCTCCAGCCCCATGTATTGTTAGTTTCATCCATAGTATTCTTAATTAGAACTGGGAAAAACAACAGAACAACGTGGAGTCTTCACATTGAAAAGTCTTTCACATATCAAGACTGTCTCCATTTGATAGGATGTCCCCATAGTATATTTTGTGTATCGTAAACATGATGTTTCATACTTTCAAGACTGGTGAAAGACTGAGTATTTTCCTTGAGACTACTTAAAATTGAATGTGGAATCTGTAATTTCTTTGTTCTCATTAGTGCCTCAAATATAATGCTACATAAAACAGACTTAAAAAAAAAGAAACCTTTAAATTGTATGCATGGCTCACATTTTTCTACTGGATAATGCTGTCATAATCTAGGGGACACTTTGTATTCATTGAGCTAGGCTCAATGGCACATGCCTGAATTCCAGCAGTTTGGGAGGCTGAGGCAAGAGGATCTTGAGTTGGAAGGCAGCCTCAGCAACTTAGTGAGGCCTTAAGCAACTTTGCAAGACTCTGTCTCAAAATAAAAACTAAAAAGGGCTGGGAATGTGGGTCAGTGGTTAAGTGCCCCTGGGTTCAATCCCAGATACCTCCTGCCACCTAAAAAAAAAAAAAAAAAAATCATACCGATGAGAAAGTAACCTCTCACCTCTCACTTCTGTTTGAAAGATATGTGTTACTTTGACCTGGAAAAGCAGCCTCAATGGCCAGCTGAGAGTTTCAAATAAGAGGTTTTTAAATTGTCATTTCCAAGGAATCAGGTATTGAGACTAACATGTTTCTAACAGAACCTAAAAAATGTTTCTAATGAAAGGAGGCCAAGGCCTTATAAACAATGTTGCCCTTGGGGCTAAGCAACCTCTTTCTTTTTGAATGATCACTGCTTTTTCCCGTGACCTCCCATTTCTACTTTGTTCTTTCAGTTCCAGAACAAAGATTGCCAAGAAATCCCAATTGCTAAACTGCCTCTGTTTTATAACAAACCCCATCTGGATTCCTGCTCCTCTCTGGTCCCGCAGAACCATTCAGCACAAGACCAAAGCCTGTGGTAAGCCTCTTCTAATCTCTGTTGCCCACAATTCTATCCAAGAGGCCTGTACTGTTACTGCCCCAGCAAGGAGCCAACCAAAGTTTGTTAAACTACAGGTGTGCTCCGAGTGGTCATCTGATGGACTTTATCTGTGGATTTATTGAAATGGAATTTTAAAATCTTGAAATTGGATAGCCAATTCATCAATGTTTATAGCAGCTCAATTTACTATAGCTAGATTATGGAACCAACCCAGATGCCCCTCACTTGACGAGTGGATACAAAAGCTTTGGTTCATATATACTATGGAATACTACTCAGCCATCAGAGAGGACGATATTATAGCTTTCGAAGTCAAATGGATGGAGATGGACAGAATTATGCTTAGTGAAGTCTCCCAAGCTCAGTGACTCAAGGGCCGAATGGTTTCTCTCATCTGTTGATACTAGAATTTATGTTGAAGCAGTAGGACAGACGGCTGACCTAACAAAACCTCAAATTGAATGACTTTCAGTGCAACAGGGGGAAAGCTCCCTAGGATACTTGGAGGTGTAGGGAAGGGGATGGGGAGGGGGGAGGGTATATGAAGAACTCATAGGAGTCTGGTAATTGGGAAGATGGGGGAACCATCCCAGAAGCCGATGTTATTCCTCCACGAGCCACCCATTTAACGCATGAGTTCTTTTGGGGGAAACTGCAACAGGTAAAATCCATAGTGGTTTATCTATGCTTTGGCATTACCCCTGGATAACAAAGTTTATATACATTGATTGCTACTGTTTTGATAATGTTTCCCCCTCATCTGTATCCTGTATCGCTATATACTTCTAATAAATTTGAAAAAAAAAAAAAGAAATCACTCAAGAAATGCTTGTCAGCAAGAGCTTGAGATTTTGTTTTACACATTATCATTTAGGCAAAAAATGCAAAAAAATTAATAAATTTTGTTTTTAAAATAAAAAAAAAAGAAAGTAAATGGATGGCAATGGAAGAAATCATGCTGAATGAGGTTAGTCAAACCCAGAGAGCCAGGGACCAAATGTTTTCCCTCATTCATGGAGGCTGGACCTAAATGCAGGCTTGGAGTAAGGTAGACAACCTCATGTACTAGATTCAAAGAACAAAAAAGCAATATGTTAATATTTATAAGATATCATTACTGGATACTGCATAAGATATTTGAATAAGCTATACTGCATGCCTGTACAAAAACATACATGCTTAATCCTATTGTAAATATTTTGAAGAATAACAAGGGATGATAGGAAAGAGGAGAAGGGGAAATGTTGGAAGTGAGATAAAGCAAGGTACATTCCAAGCATTTATAAATATGTCTATATATATACATATGTATATATATATATAAAACATTCTTCATAGGTATAAGAATTTTGTCACTGTGCTTGTTTTTTCTATGAAAAATTAAAACCCAGAAGAAAGGCAAGGGATCAGGGGACAGGAGGAGGGTGGTAGAGGGTGTGGGGGGGCATGGGTATATTGAACAAATTGTATTGCTGAATTGTGTGCATCTAGGAATATGTGACAACTAATTCCATCATTATGTAAAACTATAATGCTCAAATAAGAAATAAATTAAAAATTAAAAAAAAAAGAAATTGGATAGCCAAAAGGAGCAAGAGGAATCATTCATTCAAACAAGAAATATTGGTAACATAAATGTTGAGAGCAGAGCTGTAGGAGGACCAACTTGATGTAGTTTGGAACTCAAATGTCTCTCAGAAGTCCCTGTGTTAAAATCATGGTCCCTGACCTGTGCTGCTTTTGAAAGGAAGAGGAATCTTTAAGAGATGGGACCTTGTTGGAGAAAGTTAGGTCCCTGTGGATCCGTCCTTAAATGGGATCTTGGGATACCTTGCCCTTCCTCTGCTCTTATTGTTTTCTGGTTGCCATGAGGGAAGTAAACAGACCTCCTCTGTAATGTTTCCTGCCATGATGTACTATGCTGTCACAGGCCCAAAGTGTTATGGTGAAGACCCATGCACTAAAACCTCTGAAGGTATAAGTCAAAATACAATTATCCTTATTTTTTTTTTATTTTAAAGAGAGAGACAATCATAGTGAGAGAAAGAGGAAGAGAATCAATTTTATTTAGTTTTTCGTGTGACTTTCATTGCTCTGACGATTCATTGTATACATGGTGTTAGGGTTCAATCCTGGGTCCTTGCACATGCCAGGCAAGTTCCGTAACCACTGAGCCACTGCTCCAACCCAGTGATCCTCTTTTTAAGTTGATTATGTTAGGTATTTTGTCACAGGGATGGAAAGCTGACCAATACACAACCTGAACTCTAGCCCTGAAGCTGCTCCAATGCTTTTCTCAAACTTCATCTGTAATGTGCAGAAAATGTCATTGTTAACAGGGCACTTTTAAAGTTAAAAGACTCTCTAAGTCACTTTTTCCTTTGAGCTCCATCTCCTGCAGAGAGCAGAAGCTTCTTCCTGAAGTAGGGGTGGACCTTGAAAAATCAGAATTACATTATAACATACCTCTCCATTAGCAGGCCTAGCAGCCTGACCTGATGAACATACGTATATTTTTGGCTTTTGTTCTCTGAAGTATAAAATCCTAATGCTCTTTAGCCTAATCACAAATAAACTCATTTCTTATTGCAATATCATCTCTTTCTTTTGTTAATCTGACTCCTAAGATGAACTGGTGACCAAATTCAGCCTGTTGGGTCTTGCAGTCAAGTCTCTGGACTTGGGCTCTGGTAACATCAATATCTACTTCATAAAATTGTTGTAAAAATTAAATTAGTGTAGTGGGAGTATGGGTTTTGGCCACATAGACTTAGATTCCAATACTAACCTTCCTACTTTTTCATCTATGTGGTCTTGGGCATGTGACTTAATCTTATCCTGAGCTTTGGTCTCTTCATCTGTAAAATGAAGATGATGATATTTTCCTCCTGGGCCTTTAATTAATCTAAAGATAAATAGTACAACTACCTGGAAGAAAAGATTTCAACAACAGTAATGACAACAATGTCCTTGGATTTTTTTTTTAAAGAAAGAGTCAGTGAGAGAGAGAGAAAGAGAGAAACAATTTTTATTTAGTTTTTAGTTGACTTTCATTGCTCTGATACTTTATTATGCACATGGTATTGGGGTTTAAACCAGGGTACTGGCAAGTGCTGTAACCAGGCAAATGCTGTAACCACTGAGCCACTGCTCCAGCCCCATGTCCTTGGATTTTTATTAAAAATATTGAGAAATAGGGGCTGGAGCAGTGGCCCAGAGGTTTCGGTGCTTGCCTGGCAAGCACGAGGACCCGGGTTCAAACCCCAGCACCACGTACACAACTAAATGTTGGAGCAACTAAAGCCCTGTGAAAAACTAAATAAAAGTTGTTTCTCTCTCTGTCTCTCTCACTGTCCCTCTCTCTTTAAAAAAAAATATTGAGAAATAGAGGGCAAGAACTTTTGCTCTCAAAAATGAGTAAGATTAACTAGATTTAATGTTAGTTGGCCAAAGTATAAACTATTGGAATTTGCCTGGAAAACAAACTTAGAAGATGTTTCCCTGTCAGTTCTACTTGTCTAAAGAGTGGTAAGATTTCATATTATTTACAATACTGAGAACCATTAGTCTAAATCAACCTTTTCTCCCCTAAATGTTCATTTTGTGGTTTTAAGAAAGTAGAATTCATTCAAACTTATTTTATTCCTCCACTTATTGCTGTTTTCTTCTAAAGGCTGTAGATGACTCTTTCCTTAAGAACTGAGAAAACAGCAGAAATGCAGTAAATATTTTGATTGATATTTTACTATGCAGATGTTTTATATACAATGAAAATCATTTCCATTTTTAACAGTACTATGACATTATAAAATATGGTTGAAAACACTTTTTTAAAAAAATACTTGTGGGGCTGGAGCGGTGGCTCAGCGGTTTCGGTGCTTACCTGGCAAGCACGAGGACCTGGGTTCAAACCCCAGTACCACGTACACAACTGAGTGTTGGAGCAACTAAGGCCATGTGAAAAACTCAATAAAGTTGTTCCTCTCTTAAAAAAAAATACTTGTAAAATTTAAGCACATACCTTCTAAAAGATTTCTGAAAGCATGGAAATAGAAAGTTGATAGATTACAGTTTTTTAAAAGTTACACACACATATGGACAAAGCCTGGAACTAAGCATATCATATGCCAAGGTTAATGAACCTTTCCAATATTTCGATTTCCACTAGTGTTGTAATAATTTTTTTTTAAAATAATGGATACAGCTTAAAAATTACTGCAAATATCTGAATCTAAGGATATGTCCCCAAGGATCTAATTAAATGTTACATTTTCCAGTTATTCTAAAACCAGATAATGGCCGGTTGCAGTGGTGCACGCCTACAATCCCAGCGACTTGGGAGGCTAAGGCATGTGGATCACAAGTTCTAAGTCAGCCTCAAAAACTTAGTGAGGCCCTAAGCAACTTTGTGAGACTGTCTCAAAATAAAATATAAAAAGGGCTGTGGATGTTGCTCAGTGGTTAAGCACCCCTGGGTTTAATCCCTGGTACTAAAAATAAATAAATTAAAAATAAAAAACACATCTTTCTTTAAAGATTTTTTATGTAATAGTTACATAATTGCTTGTTTTACATGTTATATAATATGTTATATACTATATTGGAAATCATTCTTTTTGTTAGCTCTTTAGGATTTAAAATTTTTTCCCTGTTACCAAAAATTCTCTAATTAACATCTTTTAAACTGTTAGCTCCTGTTCAAGCTTCTTTTTTTATATAACAAAATTATTTTATTTCTCTAGTCTTTATAAAAGAGAGGGGGGAATGGTGTAATTTTAACTATTTTTAATTGAAAGAAGTAAAAGTACCTGTCAAGTAATGGGACGTTTATACATAGAGAGAGCCACCTTCTCCCTCCTGTCATCCCACCACCCCACCTCACCTCTGCCCCCAATTTAAGTTTCCCATGTGTCCAAGTTTCTGATCATTTCTTAGGAAAGAATCCTAGATGGGGGATTGCTGAGTAATAAAGTTTCCAATAATTTAGAAATTATAGAGACATTAAAGAAAAATAGAAAAATTGCTATGTATATATTAAAATAAAACATATTTGTACCCCCCCCCCCAAAAGCTCAAAGATAAAAAGAAAGCCAAATGGAGTGCATGAAAAGTATGCAAGTAATGTGTCAAAAGGAAGTTTGGTATCTAAGAGCTGAAGAGAACCAATAACATATTTCTTTGGGTAATAATTTGTATTCTAAGGATTAGTAAGAGTGTATTAAGGCTGTGTGGTTAATGATTATAATCTCTTATACTTTTTTGGAGTCTGTGTATGTGCTACATACATTTTAAATTTCATGTCTGAATACATATATCATGTGACAGATACTGATAGAAATGACATGTAGCAACTGTGACTTATCCTAATAAAATATTGGAATAAAAACAGTTGTACTGGGGAATGGAGTGGTGGCTTGGCGGTTATAGTGGTTGCCTGGCATGCGCAAGTACAGGAGTTTAAACTCCCAGCACCACATACACAACAAAGTGTCAGGGCAATGAAAGTCACATGAAAAACTAAATGAAAACGGCTTCTCTCTTTCTCACTGTCCCCTCTTTCTTTAAACCAAAACAAAAAAACAGACAAACAAAAAAACAATTGTACTGGATCAAAGGACATGGTTTTTTTTAGCTCACTGATTTCCTTTTCTGGGATGACTGCATGCTCATTAATATTGCTGTGACTACTGTTAATTTTTTGTTAGTTTCTCTGTCCAGTTGTTTTTAAAGTATTTCTTATGTAAATTGTTCATCTGTAGAAAGCTGACATTGGTTAAAAATTCAGTTTGAATATTTTTAGCAGATGTTTATGTAGAGGGAAGGGATTTAATAGTGAATTTAAAAAGTAAAGATCTACACCGCTATGCACAACTATAATGCACCAAAAAAAAAAAAAAAAGATCTAATGCCCATAGGCATATTTTTAAGTGAGTTCTTTATTAACTCTATCTTATAAATATTAAAGAGTCAGTGTAGTGTGCTAAAAAATAGCCTTGTTTATTTCTAATTAATACTTTGTTAGAAAAGTATTATATTCACGTAATATAAAATTAGAATAAAATGAGGTTAATGCGGATAATATAATCTCCCTACTTGCCCAACCTTCTCTCCTCGCCAGTTGATAATCATTTCCCATAAATCACCTATTTACAGTTTCTGCTTTTAGTTTAATATCATGTTTCTTTTCAAGTTTTATGAGATATAGATGGCATCTATTGACTTTCCAATATGAAAGATTAAAAATTAATCATGATTTGCCTGCCCTTTCACCTCCAGATTATTTTCTTTCTTCCTTTTTTTTTTTTTTTTTTTGGTGTTGCTGGGGATTCAAGCTCAGGCAAGCACTCTAATCACCGAACTACATCCCAGCCCCTACCTCTGGAGTTTTATTACTTATACTTTTATATTTTTATTTTCTTGTGGCTGTCTTATTGACTTTAAATAATATATTTAAATGCATAATGCTTGACTTATAAAGTTTAGTATGAAAGATAAGAATGCTGCCTTTTACAATTTGGATCTGGAATGTGCCCCCAAAGGCTCATGTGTTGAAGGCTTGCTATCCCGAGCAGCAATGTTCAGAGGTGGGGCTTTTGGGAAGTGATTGGATCATGCGGGTTCTGATCTCATCAGTGGTTAATCCACTGAGGGATTCTCAGCTGAATGGACTATTGTGAGGTGGTAAAGACTGTAGCACACTGCACCCAGTTGAAGGGAGTGGGAGCATGCCCTTGGGAACTATGTCTTGTCCCCAACCCCTTCCTTACCTCCTATTTCCCCCCATCTCCCTCTCACTGCTTTGCCATGTGCTCCCAAATGTGATGTTCCACCTCACCAAAGGCCAAAGTGGGGGCTAGCACGGTGGCTTGGCAGTTATGGCACTTGCCTAGCATGCGCCAGTACTCAAGGTCAAACCCCAGCACCACGTACACAACAGAGTGTCAAAGCATCAGAGTGTCAAAGGCCATGTTGAAAAACTGAATAAAATTGATTCTCTCTTTCTCTCTCTCATGAAACCATGAGATAAAATTAATGTCCTTTATCTCAGGAGTTTTGTCATAGCAATGGAAGGGTGATCAACACTCTACCTTCTTTCTACTTTCTTTCTACCCATGTGTCTGGATAACATTAAATGGTACTATTTTACATTTTTTTAAATTTTCATTTCCTTTGGTTTAATTTATATTTCCCTTTTCCATTTCTCCATTCAAACAAGTAACAGGCTCTGAATTTTCCCACTTTGGGAAGGTATGGGCAGGGAGGAAAGCAGAATTATCTGGTGACATTTTTGTAGGCTTTTGTTTTCTGTCAGTCCAAATTCAGGGATGAACGTGGAATTTGAGGGAGTTCACATGGTGATTAGGAGAAGCCAGGGTTGGAGAGAAGCTTGTCCTTATAGATTCCAGAGACTTGGAGTAGTGGTGAGAAGGTGTGTGTTCTCAAACACTGCTTGGTGGTGGAGCCCCAAGGAACGGGCAAGCCTTACAAGGGCTAGAGGTGTCAGATACATGGGGCAGGCAGAATCCTAGCACAGGCTTATTTCACACATGTGGCCCCAAAGGCTTCAAAGGAACAGAGATCTACAGCATTGAAAGCCATCACTCATTGCTGCTGTCAGTGATCTGAGTGTAGAGATTGCTTGTGGCTGGAGGGTCTCCCTATTCGCTGATGCTTGTATACCTTGACCAGACCCAGGGAGAGCAAAGAAATCCCAACAGTGTCTATGGCTGCATTTTCCACGTAGCAGGACAAATGTGGGAAGGAAGAAAAAGAAAGGATATTTCCCAGAGGCAGAGATTATATTGAAGTGTAGACAATTAAGGGACATTTCTTGCATAATGAGTTTGTTGACTGAGATTTATACCCTGCCACATAATTTTTATATTGATTATGACATTTATGTGCTATTCTTTAACATAATTATTAAATCTCATGTGCTTTGGATATTATTTGATCCTTGAAATTAAAAATCAATAGATTATACATATGATATTATGACTACATAAGTATTTTGCACTATAAATCAAATATTGTGATTTAGACTAATTTAGAGGGAAACAATTCTAAAAGTTTGTTGCTTATATCTTTCCTTCACTTTTTCCTTGCTCTACTTAATTGCCATTATTATTATATTACCTAATGCTTTAGATTCCTTTTTTTTTTAATTTAAAGAGAGAAGGACAGTGAGTGAGTGAGAGAGAGACAGAGAGAATCAATTTTTATTGAGTTTTTCACATGGCCTTCATTGCTCTGACACTCAGTTGTGTACGTGGTACTGGGGTTTGAACCTGTGTACTTTCGCATGCTGGGCAAATGCTGTAACCACTGAGACACCGCTCCAGCCCCTAGATTCCTTTTTTTATGCTGAAGAATTCCTCAGGTAATTTTTCTTTAATGTAGAGATCTTGAATTGTAAACCTCTTTTATTTTCCAAATATCTTTATTTTGTCTTCATGCTTAATTAATAATAATTCTGAAAAAAATAATTCTGAGTTAAAAAAATTTTCCTTTAGATCTTTGAAGATACCATTGCTCCACTTTATTCTCTAATCTTATCTGCTTTTTGTCTGTTTGCTCTAACATAGATTAAGGGATGTGAACTGAAGTGTCTCCCTCCCATGTGTGTCTGGTCTCCTTTTATCGCCTACAGTTTCTACTTTATGAATGTTGATGCTGTTATTTGGTACACAGATGCTGCAACTTCATTTTGAAGCACCCTCTTAATATTATAAAGTATCTTTTTAAATGAATTTTTGGGGACACAAGTCTTGAAGTTATTGAAGATCTGGCCTTGATTTTTCTTAGACCTCAATGCTCTCACCGTGAAGCATCTTTCATGAGCTACACTGATGGTTGTTCCACACCCACTCCCCTTTCACTTTGCTAATGCGTACCCTGGAGCTTATCTGAGGCTTTCTTTAAAAAGAATATGGCTCATTTTTGGTGTTCTGAGATGCAATTTTCTTTCTGGAAATTGCAACTCATTTGCTTTTCATTTTCCGGATATTTCTCAAAATTTTGGATACACTGATGATAGTGTAGTTATTTTCCACTGTGAGTTAAAAAAAAAAAAAAGCTGCCTTTCAGCCTGTTAAACAAATGGTAGTAGGAAAACTGGTTATCCATATGTGGAGGAATGCAACTAGAACCCTATCTGTAAAACTGTACAAAAGACAACTCAAAAAAAGACAACTCAAAATTGGTTAAAGACCTAGAAATTTTGCAACTGCTAGAAAAAATGTTGGATCAACCCTCCATCTCTTAAGAAAATGCAAATAAAAAAAAGAAAATGCAAATCAAAACTACAGTGAGGGGGCTGGAGAGGTGGCTCAGTGGTTACAGGTGCTTGCCTGTCATGTATGAGTATGAAGGTTCAAACCCCAGCACCACATACACAACAAAGTGTCAGAGCAACGAAAGTCACATGAAAAACTAAATAAAATTGATTCTCTCTCTCTCTTTAGAAAAAAAAGAGATGTATCCATAATGAGCATTCAAACATTTTACTGTACATATTTTTAGAGCTATTACTGTTATGCACCAGTTATAGAATGGCATAATTTCAAAGGCAGTGACAGTAATTTATAGTCATAACATACAGAGCAATCATTAAAAATATATCAATAAATTCAAAGGTTTGAATAAACTGCTTGCTTGTAATCTTATGCATTTTATACATTAACAGCCTTAAGGCATTTTGCAACTGGCAGGTGATAATATTTGCAACATCAGCCTGCCCAACGTGCAAGGAAAATGAACATAGGTTATTACATAGTACATCATAGTATATTATTGTACACGCATACGCAGAGTAGAAGGTGCGTCTAAGTCAGAATAATGAGACACTTCTGGATCTTCAAAACTACCTAACCAAGTGTCCCATTTCCTTCACAAAGCAAAGGGGAACTAACACAAAGCCAGTGCTGCCTACAGAAAAAAAAACTGTCTTACTTTAAACAGATAGGAAGTAGTGATTTAACCTCAAGTACAATAACAGAACAAAAAACAGAAATCCAGTTTTCTCAATTGCTTTTGACCAATTCCTTATTAATTTATTTTACAGTGCTGAAGATTAAACCCAGAGCCTGGTGCCCAGCAAGTGCTCTACCACTGAGCACACCTTCAGCCACCAGTGTGATATTCTGATGCTTGTACACAATGTGTAAGTGACCTGATCAGGTAATGTCCATCAGCTTGCATTTACCATTCCTTTGCGTTGGTGACATCCAGAAACCTCTCTACTCGTCATCTGATATGAACAATGAATAGTTGTCAACCATAGTTACCCTTCTGCGCTGCAGAACACTGAAATTCTTCCTCTTATCAAACCGCAGCCCTGTTCTGATTACCATCCGTTCTCCACCCTCTCCCCCTCATACCAGCTCCTGACGTCAAAGTCTCCCCTTATTGTCCTTCAGGGTAAAGCTGGAACTTCAAGTCCTAGAAAATTCTTTAATGTGGATTTCATCTTCCTTTTACCGTTTGTTTCCTAGTAGTAGTTTCCATATCTGCTGTGTTCTAACCATGTTCCACTTCTCTTTGTTCATGAACAGGTCGTTTCCATTTCCTGTGCTTTTCTCCTTCCCTGTTCCTTCTGCTTGAAGAGTTATCCCTCACTCTTGTTGCCTTACACACTCCTATTCTTTTTTTGAGACCAAACCCAAGATTATGATTTTGGGGAATTACATTTCCATGAAGAATCAACACTTGCGTCTTTGGTGTTTACAGAACATACTGTGCCTTCTTTACCATTGAATTGTACTGAGAGATAAAAGTGGGTCTGATGGAATTGAATATCATGAATTTTTTAAAAACTTAGTGTTTAGTTTTACCAGTGTTCATATTCTCATGTCAATTCCACCCTGACACTGGTTTTTCCCTTTATATGCTAAATACACAGCAGAAAGTTACATACTCAATTTAACGATTAATATATGTGTTGTCATGATCTACCAGATCTTAAATATTTTCATTTTGGAAGGCAAATCTTTTTGTTGTTTTAGTAGAAACATCAGTTCATCTGTTTTAGTTGTCAGGCGCACCAGAATCTGTGTCATCTCTTCATTTTGGAAATCTATTATCTGAACCCTTCTTTAAAGGAATCAAGTAGTAGTACAGCAGATTCACCAGGTGGTGGCACCCAAAAGCCCAGAAACCAACGAATATAGATTTGAAGTATGAGTTCAAAAATTTAGGCAGGGGGAAACAGTGGAATGAACCTGAACTAATTTTCTAAAGTACATGTATGAATATACTACAGTGAAATACACCATTATGTATATACACAAGATACTAATTTTAAAAAATATAAATAAATAGGGGGGCTGGAGTGGTGGCTTAGTGGTAGAGCACTGCCATGCATGAGAGTCCAGGCTCAAACCCCAGCACCACATACACAACTAAGAGGAGGAAAACCAAAAACCAGATGAAAACAATAAATAAAATTGATTCTCTCTCTAAGAAACATATAAATAAATAGATTAGTACGGTGGAGGAAAGGGAACAGGTGGGGGAGGGAAGAATGGGAAGGTAAAGGGAAGTACCAGGGACTGAATTGGAGCAAATTATATTCCATGCATTTATAATTATGTCAGAATGAATCCTAATGTCATTTGTAACTATTATTCACTAATGAAAAAAACACAAAAAATTTAAAGCAGATAAATATCTTGTACGTAGCAACAGGAAATATACAGTTGTCAGACAGTTGCATTGAAAGGATACTGGAAATGTTCTACATCTTGATCTGGATCTGGTGGTGGTTTCACAGGATATATGTATGTTAAAGTTCATCAACACAGTTACTCAAGATGTGTGCATTTTACTATATGCATGTTTCATCTCAATAAAAATGGAAGTGACTATAAATGGGAGCCCTTTGCCCTATTATTGAATGCAATAATGAAAAATTATAAAGGAAGTACTAAAAATTAGCAATTTTACTGAACAGTATGAAGCTTTTTTTTTTATGCTGGGGATTGAACCCAGAGAGACTTTACCACTGAGACATATCTCTAGCCCTTTTTACTTTTTTATTTTGAGACAGGATCTAGCTAAGCTGTTTAGAACTTTGTTTAGTTGCTGAGACTGGCCTTGAACTTGAGATTCTCCTGCATCAACCTCCAGCCAGCTGGGATTACAGGCATGCATCACCATGCCTGGCTGAAATTATTTTCATAGTTATTTTAGCATATTGTAATATATTTAAAACCTTCAGCTGAGTAAACCAGTAGCAAAATTACATATTGGAATGTTATGCCAAGTGAAAGTTAAAAAATCACAGTTGCATATATTAATGTGTATGAATTTCAGAAACACAGTATTGGGTGAAAAACTACCACAAAGTGTATGTGTATATATATATTAATTTCAAAAACAGCACAAAATGAGCCTGGGGTTGTAGCTAAGTGGCCGAGTATTTGCTGAGCATTTGCCGAGCATGTGTGAAGCACTGGGTTTGATCCTTGGTACCACATAAAATAAACATATAAATAAATGTATTATGTTCATCTATAACTAAAAAAAAATAGCAAAAATAAGAAAGATCTGAGGATGTAGCTCAGTGGTAGTTATTTATTTATTTATTTTATTTTGCTTAGGGCCTCACTAAGTTGCTGAGGCCAGCCTTGAACTTGTGGTTCTCCTGCCTTTATTGCTTTATTGTTTCACTTCTTTTCTTTGTCTCTCTTTCTGCCCCCCCCCCC